>VICI01001610.1:0-21125 GCA_019593645.1 Akabosia matsudoensis
CTAGATAAAAATTCAATACATGATCAAGTCTGGAGATTTTACCAGAGATTGGATCCAAAATTTGTCTGTAGGTAATCAAAACCTGATAAAGGAACTGCTGGAGGCCACCTTTAGGTTACCAACTGGACTCGTCCGGCCAACATTGATTATTCCGTGGATGGTATTGCAAGAAATAGACAACAACATCCATCGAAATCCATCCAACGATAATTTTCGGAGTGCTTCCAAGTACATATTTGGCTTATTGTCAAGCAAACATCCTCAAGTGAAGGGGCAAAAGGCTACAGAAGCTTTGATTGGAATGGAGTTCAATGAGCTTGTTGCGGACGATTCTATTCTTAACTGTGCTATTCAATACAGTAAAATTCGCCAGTTTATAGTTGTAATTGTCTATTTGAAACTCATATTTAGAGGCCTCGCGTTACGTAATCGAAAATGAGAATTGTTTTCAATCCGATTCCAGATCCTGCTAACAAACGACATCAACCTTTTGAATAAGGCATTGGTTAATAACCTTCATGCATTCAAGGCAAATAATGAGCTTATCAACTCAATCTATCGAATTTGTGCTACTGCGGATGATGCCTTAAATATGGATGAACTAAATGTACCGCCTAGCCTGCCAGCAACCCCAAGTCATTCCTTTAACGGTCGAGAAGTAGATGTTTCTCAGTCAAATCCGTACAAACAAACTCAGAATCAACAACTATGCGACGGAAGTGGCGTTTTCGACGATTTTGTAATGGAAGTGGACGATCCCATGGGAGAAGATGACATAACAATCTCAACACCCGTAGGTCTGTCTTCTTTTAGCGCCCCGCTAACCTCCGTTCCTCCACCGAATGTGGAAAAAGTAGTTGAATCAGTGCAGCAAGCTTTGACACTGGTACGTTCAGAGCAATGTTATTTATAAGTTTGCGGAAATTGGTCGGAATGTTCAGTATTTATTCTGCTTTCCAGATTATTGTTCCGAGAATGGTAGAAGAATACGGGAAGGATGGCTGGAAATTCGCGATCAAAGTCAAGCCCCCCTTTACCATTGAGAGCGCAATTAAATGCATAAAGGCTCACTGGATTGCAGTATTTTCGTACATGTTCCCCTCCAGAGGTCAAGACATAGTGGATCATCTCCTAAAAATCTTCAGCAATAAACCAGGATCGACAAGCTCCAGTGAACTGGAGGATTGGAGGGTCACTATGTGCAGACTAGTGCAATCTTTGTTCATGATGAATCCAGAAATTGCGAAACATGCGCGAATAGTAGACTGTATTAAATTGCTGGATGTAAGATCCCTTACTAGTAATGGTCAACAAATTAGATGCCTCGTGTAATTATCAGATGATAAAAGTTTTGTTTCGTTGCAGGCTTACGTTCAAACTCACCAGACCAGTTCATCGACTGAGATTCCATTGCATCACTAATGCCATTATTCTCTTAAAGTTTTCATTTCATAAATCACTTTCTGTTTGCCATATACTTCAAATATTACTCCGTCGCCGAGAATATTTGTTCTAATTTATTTTTTATAAACATACAAATCAAGCGTATTTTCTTACAGTATTTATACAAAGGCGGTATAAATATGAGTCTTCGTCAACGAGGAGCTTGCTCAAAAGACTCCGTCATTGCAGCAGGTTTGTTGGTAAAGTATGCTGATGTGTTATATTCAAGAACGTGGATCCCAAGTGCAGTTACAACGTACAAGTACTGGTTGATAAACTCAATCCCTAAAATCCCTCTGGAGAACTGTTTCTTTGAGACTATAACCCATTGTGGCAATATTTCGTCCATGTACTTGTACACAAGAAGGGCCTACATGATGAGAAAACACAGTCATTGACACTTATCCTTGTGATACGTATTTATACAAAAAATATGTAACAATTTAACACAAAAAATGAATAAAATGAAAGACAAAGTAAATTGGGATCCCAACCTGTCCAAACGTTCCAAGAATTATTTCGCAACGACCGTCAAGATCTATATCGGCCACGCAGCAAGCTTGAACAGTGTCCCACCGCGAGCTGAATTTTAACGGTGTGCCATTCTTGAATCTGTCTTCATACGTATTTCTGTTAACAACACGGATTAGCATATTAGTTGTTCTAACAATACCTACATCAGTTACAGAAAATAAATTGAAATCTACTCACGCATAAACATAAGTCGGAGAAAGTGCAGATGACACAATCACATTCAATTCAAATCCATCCAGATATGAATGAATAGCAGTAATCACGCCTTCATAAGTGTGCTCGATTTTTTCGTAGTGTTCTCCTGATGAAAGAGTTGTTTCCATCGACTCTGTCAAACTTGATCCGCCATCGTCACCTGCTCCAAGGCCAAGCACTTTGATGTCTTCAGAAAGTTTTTCTATGTCCTCTGTGGTATCACTTGGAGCAAAGTCTCCCCCTTCCGGCTGAGGACTATTTCTAGACATGGACGTAGCTGTTGATGCTGAACTATCGGTCATGCTACTGTGCATCTTTGACTGGGGTTTACACGTGACGATCCAAATCAACAGGGTCCCATTTTGAAGGCCACACAATGTGATGCGTCTGAACATTTACATTAGTAGGTTGATAACGTGATTGAAGTCAAAATAACATAATGCGTGTGTCTTACCTTGTTATTTCGTTCACTGGTTCAATCCTAATCCGAGTGACAACATCAGGGAACTCTATAGACAGCTCTGGGAAGTATGTTCCAACAGGAACTTCGACAAACGTGGAAGATTCGTCGTCAGACTCATAGATGTGGATTTTGTGGTCAGAACCGCTGAGTAGGAAAACATTTCCCTGAAGAGAAATAGAACAATTTAGAAAGCACGACAAATTAATTACGCTCACGAATAACTGCAATCAAACCCTACAAAATTTCCATTAGTTTTGACAACTGGAACGTGGTACAAGTGAAACGGAAAAAAGTTAAGATTGAATGACGCATGATTCTGTCCTATAAACTCAAACTGGCTCGCATGAAACTCCTCCTTCGGTTGGAAATTTAACCTTGACAAAGACTTATTCGATCCTGTCGAGGTTGTCGATGTCGGCGAGTTTTGATCTGACGACGATATCCACGTAGAGTAAATGTGAAGGTGAGCAGTCATGTACTTCCCCTTTCCAACAGGTATTGCATCTGGCACATTTGCTCCACTTACTTTCTAACGCGCAAAGACAAAACATATTTTTTATACATAAATACAAACTGTCAACGATTAAATATTTTTAGTGTTTTTAAATACTGAAGGACAGGTTAAAAATGAACAACCTGGGCAAACGCTACAGCTAAAACAGGAAATGTGTCTACATAAGCGTCTACCGCAATAATATCGCATTCATCTGAAAAGCCGAAAAAAAGAAACAGACATCCAAATCAACAAATCGTCACACTCAAAATCGTCACACTCGTCTTCACCACATACGGGGTAAATTTTGCAACGGGATCTCCCGAACTTGCTTCTTTGAAATTTGGGCTAAAACTTTTCCATAATCGCCGGTTCCAACGATGACATGGGTTCCCAATTTAGTCACAGAGTAAATGTTACCCTGTGAGGGTAGTTGAATAAATTGTTCTTCTCTCATTACGACCACTGTTCAACTGTCAACGAAAAAAAGGTTATAAACTTGGACTTTCACCCAACAAACACCTGCAAATCTGTATTCCTTGTTCACACACAAACAACTCTCAACAGCTGACGCTTGCAAGGTGCAATCGCCTTGCAACCTGCTCTTCATCAGCTGACGACGAGCACATGAAATTGACGCATTGCCGCGTGCATAACTTTTTCCGAAACAAGTTTTTCTCCAAGGTTGCCTAGACAAATTTCCCTTCATTAAAAAACTTTCACCATCTTTCTCCCAATGAGTTTTAGGTTTTTCAGTGTATTTTCATGACTAAAATTCTCTTTTCTGTTCAAATGATTATGCAATTTCTGTATGAAAATAATTTTCTTGGTATTCAAATGCGAATTGCACCTGTTTTCTCATAAATTTGTAATTTATTTTCGAAGAATTTTTATTTTTACATTCCTTTTTTGTTGCAACTTTAAAGGTTTTTTCCCTTAAACCATTAGATAAACTTAAAGATCATAGCAGCTTTGACATAGAAGGGTGAACAAGTGTATAATTATATATTATATTTTTGAGATATTTTTTGTTTGTGTGTATTTTTTAAACTTGTTTTCTTTATGCATAAGATTTCTTATAGTTCAAAAAGGTAAACTGGCTATGAACGAACATGTACATATTAGGTATCGCATGATAATTACATAAATTTAACATTTTATTGATCACATACAATGATTTTTCTTTTGTCATTATTTATTCATTTCTGTTATTATTACTCAGTTTTGGTTGCAACATTTCATGTAAACCACGTCCTACAAACACGCTACATAGTTTTTCTCATGATCACACGTATAAAGGACGTAGTCATCATGAGCAGAGATATATGTTTCTTTGTATACTATCGGCAGACAAAAAAAATGCATGTCTTGCAATTAGTTTACCGGAGGAAAATAAGGTAGACTTAATACAACTTGATGAATGATGTAATTTACTATAGGACACCGGAGTACACAGGGAAAATTGAGTTTTGTTTCAGGGATTGAGACTAAAATATAGGTACAAATGTGCGTTACACTGATGCCCTATGGGAAAGTGCTTCGCTGGCGAATTTATTATTATTTTTACTAGGTTGAGAGTGAATAAACTGTACTTTTCTTTATATTGCTTCATTTTTTAAGTCATAAGTAATCCTTTTACTTACAAAGTCAATGTATGTATAACCCACTGACACGAAGAAATGATAAACGTTCTTACTTTCAACGTAGATTTTCTTTGAACTTTCGCTTGAAACTTTTAGCAACGCGTTTCTACTACTATTATGCTACTACATAATATAGTTTCATCTCGCCGACTGTTTTACCTAATAAATAATTTAAAGAGAAAAGTATAAACTATAAATTATAACAATTAGGGCGATACAAACAAATACAACAATTGTGGATGTACACATACAAACATTGTATATGCTGACTAAATGCATATACTATTATGTAAAAAACAGGATTCTTTTGCTATAAAGACAAAAAAACTAGAAAATTGTTAAGAGAAAATTTGAAGTTTTTTAAGTAGTGTACCAAAAAAAACAAGAGGTAACTTAAGGATAGTTGTAATTAAACAAGGATACAAAATGAAGTCTCTTTTTTTTGTAGTTTACTTTTACCACGGTCTCCAAACACCTTCCTCGGGGATAAATCTGTATGACTCATTTTTGCACAAATTGAGAGGTCTGCTGAAGTCGAGAGGTTCGTACTCATTATACAGTTGGAACTCGGCATCGTGGTGAGTCCCAGGGTAACTGTCGAGATGACTCACACTCCCTGCTGACGAGCTACAGGCTGGACTGTCACGAGACGAGTGGGGAGTTACGCACAAGTTGATTGCAGCCGAGTTGCAATCCGTTGTGCTGCTAAAGTCTTGTTCCATCATTTGGCTCTGGATCTCTGGTTTTGTCACGGGGACCATGTAAGCGATTTGTTTGGCCGTAGAGCTGCTATCACTTCTGCTGCTGTTGCTCCTGCTTCGCTTGCTGTTCGAGATGGTGTAGTCTAGTCGGTGGGAGTCACCTGCAGATGAGAGAAATCTTGAGTTGGCCAGTGGACTACCATATTGATTGCTTGAGTTACTGTGATTAAGAAAAGACTCGTTACTTGAGGGCAAGTTGTTGTTGTTGGAATCGTTAGGGTTGTGAGTGCTACTCGGGCTGGAGCAGTTCGACGGGGACAGAGAGTGATTGGAAGAGGTGTCCATGTACATGAGTTGTTGGGCTTGTTGGTGTTGGCTAAGCTGTTTCGTATTTCGCTTGGGTTTTCCCGACGACTCACTTTTCACAGATGCGGGGGACAAGCCAAACGGCTGGACTAAACTGGTGTTGACTGGGAATGAAGAGGAGCTGCTGAGAGTGTCTTCGCACGGGAGAGCAAGTCGTGATGATGACTGAGTTGCAGAGGAACACGAGGAGGAAGAGGCCACTGCGGATGACAACACGGATGTTGAAGAGCTGCTTCCTTTCACTATGATTTCAGCGTTGGTCGATTGTCTTATACTTTTTAAGTGTGTCACTAGCTTGTCGATGATGCTTGCGCTGATTTTTGCTTTCTCCAAGAATCTCACAGTCTCTTTTGAGCAATCCTAAAATACAAAGAGAAACAAAGATTATTGGAGCATGCATCAACTATATCCTGAAATACCACACAGTGCACCACGTAAAAATTGGTTGTTTGCGACTTCTCGAGCTGAGCAAATAACACACCCATTCAAATTGTTAACTAAAGCGGCCAAACGACCAAAGGAAAGGGCAAACGTCCAATATAAAAAAACAATAGTTCTCATTTAACATCTATTCGCTTGGAGGAATTTGTTCGCCCACGTTTAGACTACTCGTGTGGTCGTCATTTCACGATGTAATTAGTTTGCTCACTGCTGAAAAATAGCCTACGTGCAGAATCCCAAATTCTGCATGAGGTCATCACTTTCACCACGCACTGATATATAATTCATCCAAATAGCTCACAAAGTTGTGTTCGTGATCGTTTTTTAAAAGGGCTAACAACCAATCTTACACTGCATCTTATCGAGTTGCACATTAGGCTGCACTAAGCATATATCTCGCGTCAAAAATCAAAAGCATTACCTCAAATCCCTCAAGGAACTTTTGATCATCTGTCTTCTTCACTGTTTGCAGATAGGTCACAGTCAGCTCTAAAATATCTGCTTTCTCCAATTTAGCATGTTTCTGTCCCTGAAAACGACAAAAACACAAGTTTCATTTCAAGTTCTAGAAAAGCACGGAAAAGTCAATATATATCGGTATCGCGTGACAAAAACACTGGTATATAATACTGTTGTTTTATGCATACTCACATCCACTTATGTAAGCCCTTCTAATATTTATTTCACGGCAGTTCTGTACGATAGTTTACGTCAAACCGAGATCTGAATTATTTCGTTGTATCGACACATTATAATGCTCCATGTGAAGGTGTAAGCATATTAAACCTATGCGTTTATACCTTAAGTATGCCACCCAAATAAACACTATTTGTGCCGAAAGTGGTGACAATTTTGGGTGGTTGCTGTTAAAAATATTGCGTCGTAAGTCGTGAGCAATAAAGTATACCCAAACATGAAACTGGATTTCTTTGCAGTTTCATTTTATACCAAAATATATTGCTTTCCGTCGGTCGTAGCTGTTAGTAAATGTTTTATCTTTTATGTGTTCACACAAGCGAGCGTCGAAAAAAGATGAATTGTATCAATTGGGCGAAGTAATGTAATGTAGGGACACGACGAGTTTTCTTAATATTATGAGATGATCATGAAGGATAAAGACCATAATTTTATGGCCATGGAATATAAATATTCAATAAGAAAGTATGCTTGGAATCATTTAAAAAGCAATATAAAAATAATTAAACTGTCAGTGGACCTGTGTGGATAGTTCTCTGGAGTTTATATTAAATCAGAGACCAAGCAGTCAAACACCAAAGCTAGCCAGAACAAGCTTACATCCAGATCAGTAACAGGCGGGTCGTACGCAGTAAAAATGATATTTAGAAATCCTCTGCTGAGATATACGTGGCTCTGGCAAACATCAGCTATGGTTCTTGTCACTTATTGGTTCCTGTGTTGTTTTAATGTACACTTTTTTCGAAGCATTATTTCTGTAAGCTATAATCCTACTCAGCAGTCTTAATCATTTAATAGCCAAAAATCCCATAGCGGCTTGCTGTAGTAGAGTACAGTGTACACTTACAAAGCGGCCAGTTGCAGGGATGAAACGAAATTGGAAAGAGAATACCTACACTGATTCTACTTGAGGAGAAGGAAAGTTGAAACCCACACATCACACGTTATCGCTTGATATGTTGACATGTCGTGCGTCATTGATTGTATAATCATATAAAAACCCAAACTCTGTCTAAAAATTGTTATAACATGCAACATAACTACTGTGGAGCGTAGAAAATTGTAAATATTATTATTTTGTATTTATGTACTGGAGTATTTCAACTCGGGGTTTCTTCCAGTTTTATATAGAAAAGATGAAAAAGGCATCGTACCACTTTTTTCTATCAAGTCATTAGTAAATGAGTTATTACTTTCCTTTTTATACTCAAATGTAAACGTTGGCTCAGAAAGTAGCGGTTTACGAAGAAAAATTCTTAGATGGCTTTCTCTTGCAAACTTCGTCTTTGGGGAAAACTCAACCTAATCCCTTTGCTTGTCTACGAAGTTAACGTTTTCATGCATGACATACATGTTTGTACTATGATTAAAACCAATCTAACCGTAACTTTAACCGTAATCTTTACATTGATATTTCATATAAAACATTAAATACTTACCTCAACACGTGTTGAGTCGACAATTAATGTTTTCAGTATTCCGAGGCTTTGATTTATCCGAGCTCTCCGCCGTTTTTCCATCAAGGGCTTGCTTGCCTGTAAAAACCACGAGTGATTGTCTTAGTAAGCACTATCATTATGATTTTTTTTTTAAATTATAACAAATATCATATAGTAACTTTTCGACATATTTCTGAGCCTGTTTAGTTTTCACTTAAGACGTACAATCCGTGTATGCATGCATATAAATTCAAATTGCATCGATGTTCAAAGAAACAACTGAAAGATCAGAAGTGACCAAACTTCTTTTACAGTTCAAATCTATTTCGTTATACGTTCCTTTGCACTTATAGCGGCTTCATATACTCTTTGAAGTTTGCAATCTCATACATTTACAAAATATCTCAATCCCAATAAAACCATATTCATAATTGTTTGTAAAATGCCCTAAACGTTTACACTAGCTTCATTAGCGCTTTCTCGTAAACTTTTGTCTGAGTGTCCTCAAAGCGACCTTTTAAGTATGTGCTTCCATTGACCAGAATATTGAATTCTTGTCTCCTTTTTCCCCATTGAGGGATTGAGGTGGTCTAGTACGACCCGTATGTACGCATCCAGCATTAAATTTCCCTAGAATGTTGAAATTGAAACTGACTCTCCGTTTTTAAGCTTACTACGCTCAAAGATGGACAACAAGCAAGCCAACAACCAGCTCATTAAAATACCTCACGTGTACGGATCATGCATGATGTACGCGATCGAGCGCAACAAAAACTCACACTGGACTGTGTCAGATGAATGATCGGTCACCATAAAGAGGATTAAATACCAGCAAACAATACGTCTATAAAAAATGCAATATCTAGTGTCCTCTCATCCGTTGTATGTCATGACGCATTTGCTCAACTTGTATTTCAATGCACATACCTAAATCTATACTCAACTGTAATAATTCCATGATTTCAAAACCTCTGATGATCATGCATTTTCATCACAGAAATCCTTTTTTCTACATATAGCTATAATTTGTGGTAACGTGTTAAAATTTCTCGTCTATACAAGTGTACAGACATATAGGAGCTCATGCATAAATATCTGATTATAATTCTGGATTGAAGAGCTAAGCAATAAAAATTATTATTGCATCGGATTTTACTGCTTTACCAAACTCTCCTGAAAAAAAAACCTAGACAAAATCAAGCAAATATTTGTGAAAGTATACCAGCACTACCTAAACATTCAGTTGCATCCATAATTTCGAATAAAGAATGTGAGTTTATATGAGCGATGATTTGCAACTTAGATTTACTCTATATTTTCAATGGAATTATGGACGCATACTTTTTTATCTTGAGCCAGAATAGAAAGCTCGTGACACGATTGCCTGCCCAGTCAACTATTTATACCCTGATCATAATGGTATGACTAATGTCAAATGTTGAACGTTATAAATCTTCAAAAGCTATACTTACCCGTCTGTTCTCCGCAGAAATTGTTTTATTAAGGTTTTTATCGCCAGCAACTTTGGACGCCGTCATTTTTGCAGTCATCTATGCGAATTGCGAATATCTGAAGGGTACAAACAAACAAAAAATTATTATTAGCCATTTTCGCAGTATTACCCATGTTAAGTACTTGTACCACCAAAGAATCCGTTAGTGAAGCAATGGCTATACTAAGAATATTTATTTTTTCTTGACTGAATCCAGCATGAGAATGTAGCTGATACAAAAAAAAGTTTTCTTTTTACAAAAACCATGAAATACATACTTGCAGTTGTTTACATATAAAAGTTAAATAACATTTTTACGACGAGTAAAACGCATAGACATTAAAGTATGGCTTGGTTGTGGTCAGTTACTGAAAAGGATTCCGTAAATACTACGAGAAAAAAATTTCCCTGTTTTATCTCACTGCTGTGCTCTTTGTCCTGCCACATTTGTGGAATGAACCACTTAACAAGTTTGTTTGTTTTTCTGCGTATCTGCAACTTGTACAGAGTCGTGAACGTAAAGGCTCCCACACGGTGCAACTAACAACCAAAGGTTTTTACAACTTAGGTCACGGAAGAATGTTGCCGATGGGAGCCCTGATTGTTTTCGTTTTCAGTCTGGCATCATGACATCATCACTCTTCGCTTGGGTTTGTGTACTTAGCAGTGACAAGTCACCCTTCTAATGAACTCTTGACGCCAAAAAAATGAAGGCTAGGTCTTGAAGTAAAAAAAAAGCTTCTGACTAGGGAATATGTCTTGTGTAATGCTGACCCTTACATGAAGATGATCCTGATAAAGACGATTTCGTTGAATGATCAAGTCCAGGGCGCACAGAGGTTTTTCCCTCACTAATAATTTATATTCCTATTATGACTTCTGTTTCGGTCGAGAATATCCCACTACGTTTCGGTTTTTGGATGTGACAGCAAAGAATTACGTGAGCGTTTTTACTTGCTCCGTGTTCCTGTCAAGAAAAAGTTATGCTGTCCAACACAACAAAAAATTTCTTTTTTGTGTTTTGCTTTCGTGTCTCTCCCACACTCAAACTCTCGTCTGTCACAATCCTGAAGACGATAAAGGATGAGGAAAAGTTAAGTGTGTTTCTTTTTTGCTGAGAGAATACAGAACGGAGATGTGTTGTGTGGCAATTTGTGTGAGTTACGGCACAATACACTTTGTGGATGTTTCTGTCTGGGAATTTTATGACGGCGATAATGATGTAAATTGAAGTTTGCCTTTGTAAAATTCGCTTGCACGGTCGGATCTTAAATCCAAAATGATAACCCTGGGTTCTCTTTACACGCTAGAACTTCATATGATACAGGTCGGCTAAGTCTTGAGTCACCAACAGCAAAGTGAAGTGGGGGTTGCTGTGTCTGGGTGTAAATGTGAGAAGAGAGAAGAGATGACTGATGAACACCAGATAAGGGTTAGGTCAGGGCACCACCCTTTTAAAAAGGAAATATTTAATAATTATGATTAATGAAGACGTTCCACCCTTTCAAGCTGGTGAACTGGCCTGTTTTACTCTTCGTAGTAGCAGTTTTAACTGATTTCTATAAATGCTCTGATCATCAGGCGTTTATATGTCTGATGATTAGGTGATTACGTAATCAGAAAATCCCACCGGCGAAGATGATTTTGTTGGAATAATTTTCTCCAAGCTGCTTCTTCGTTCACTTGTCACACTTCAAAAGTGATAATCTTGGTTGTGCTTGTGTTTTGCGTCCACATTAAAAGCCAAGCGCTATGCAGAGGACGAGTCTTCGAATCAAGCAAGACTCTTGGTGATTAAAGCGATAATGATGTGAGCCGCAAGTTAGTGAAAAAAATAACATAAATATTTCTTGCGCACAATCGTGGTGGTAAAGGTTTAGATAGGCATCCTACTTATAAAACCAATGACATATAAATTATTTTTTTGGTGGTATAACTACGTTGAATGTGTGGTTTTAATGATCGCTGCGGTGATATTCTCAAGAGTTGAGTAGGGAATTTCATGTGGTATTACGTGTCACAACGTGTTGCATTGCAATTTAAACTGAGTAGTGATATGTGTATTAAGTAAAGATGCTTCTTCTTTCCTTGTAAGCATGTAAACACGAGTAATAGACCACAAACAAGGCGCTGAGCAGGCAGAACCACAGGCAAAACCTTACATTCTGGAATGACGACGAACGTCTTCACAGAAGACGTGAGCAACGGCGTAGTAAAAAGAAATATCTTTTTGAATAAATAAAAAAAAACCCTTTACCGATATCGTAAAGCACACGAACAGACACTAATATTCGGACATACTTCGATGGAGGTTGTATTTGAACTGATACCCCATTCAAGACTTTTTTTTCTCTCTCTCTTTGGCTACCGAAAACGACAGAAGATAAAAGGTACACTTGTACAAAAAAAAATCTCTGCACACAGAATTTATTGCCTGATTAAAGCAAGTGTCTATCCCTGTCTCTCTCAAAATGCTTGGCATTTGATTATACAAGTAAAAGCAATGAATACAGGTTTTTTTTCAATGAGATGATTGATTGAACTGATGTGAACAGAAATAAACAGTGTCCTGTAGCTCGTCTTATTTCTCCTTCGTTTTATGTAGTTTTGCATGGATTCTGCCCACTTGTAAAAAAAGTATGTCTTTTTTTCTTTAAATAAAGATTCCAAATGGAAAGAATTTGTAGCTAGAAAGAAAAAGGTCTATTCATTCCGCAGTATTACAAGTGATCTATCTGGAAATGTCCTCACATGATGACTTGTATTCCTTCTGGTTTTCATTCAAAAGTTTACTCGTCCTTTTTTTTCTCTTTAATTCATCATAATTGTTCAAAGAAAAAGAAAAATCCTTTAATATGATCCGTGCTTTCAGAAAGTTTGGATGAAAAAAAAGCTTATGAAGGAATTGAGTAAAGTTTAAGAAGAACGAGAACTTGTTCCATACTTTCGGTGTCCTTTTGTGCAATAAAAACTGTGAACTGTTAAAAGTTGTACGTGATCACATAAAGTGATTCTTCGACTTGAAAAGAGTAAACAATGATGACGGTGACTCGACGTAATTGTCTCAAATGATGATATTCGGTAATGGATTTTCAATCCTTTATGGTTTAGGAGAAGTAGCAAAAAAAAACCTTAAAGCCTTTTTTTTTTCTTTTCTTTTTTCCCCTTGTTGACTTTTGTAGTTTTCGGTTGGAGTGATGTGTGATGTTATGACAGAGCACATTCATCTAATATGATCCAATCAATAATACACGCTCATCTAAAATCTCGTGACACTCAGTTTTTTTTTCACGTCTCAAATATTCTTACGTACGAAAAACAACAATAGTTGTTGGGAAAAGGGTTTTATGGCGAAATACTAAAATACTGGCAAAGCACACATACCTTGACTTGGAGAGGGAACGAGTCCGGCTAGGTTATATAATGTAGGTATTATCTCTGTTGGGAATGACACCGATGATTCAGGTTGACAATTGAAGGCGTCACGTCAAACCGTTTCATTTTCTATTCCACCTATTTCTTTTATTATTAAATTCTGTTCACTTGTCGAACTGAACGTTTTTTACGTGCTCACTGCTCAGTACTACTACTCTGAGGAAAAGGATGTCCCATTCGACATGCCGTACCGTCACACAAATAAAAATAAGTCAAACAAAATCCACAGGTCACTTGTCTCCTGGTTTCGTTGATGGTTCTGCTTAAACTGTACACGTACAGCGCATAATAGACCACATAGGAGCAAAAAAAGAGTCACATCAACACACTCCACTGTTGTTGTTGGCTCCTATTCCGGATGCTATTATTGGTAAAGGTGAGTAATGTAATTGAAACGGGTAGATATATTGTTTGAAATGAATTCATGGGCACACAAAAACATTCCTTGCGTGATTCAAGTGCAGGCCAGACAAAGCCCATTCACAACCCGACTAATGTTTCATGCACTTCACACAAACAAAAAAATGTTTATGTATATTCATAAGCTGAAATGGGGAATACGCCCAATTTTAAAAAAAGAGAAGGGTTTAGAGCGACCAAGAGCCACAGACAACCACACACTATTTAAGAAGACGAGTAGTGGCTTTTATGGTAGTTGACTTGGCTGGGATATGGGTTCCTTTTGTCTACAGAGCTGATATTCAGTTCTAATTTTAGGACTCGTAGGTACTTTTAGGGTACCCAGGTTTTAATCAAAGAGTCGTTCAGTTGGCCTTTAAAACAAAGAATGAAATCAAAAAAATTGTAAAAGTTACGGTTGCCGTGGTATTTATAGACGGCCGTAAATTTGAGTCACTCCTTATTACTCCAAGAGACCACCAGACTTCAGCCTAGATTTCCTCTCGGCAACACGCGCTTCGCGTTCCGTTTATTGCTACGGATTAGACAACTTTTAGGTCTGCTTTGACAAAATGTCTGAGCAGCACTAGATGTTTAGCTAAACAAGTTAAATATCCACGATTGAACGGTTTACGTCACAATTGATCATCGGAGCTATTGTACTGAGGAGTCTATGGCATCCGTCCAGGTACGAAGCTATTGCCACACAACAACGTTTCGCGTTCGTGATACGCAATATTTTCGTTCATTTGACTTGGCAAGTGGTAAAGCCCTGTAGGCAGGAGTATCCCACACGACTGGCTCAGGTGCAGGTTTTTCGCTGTTTCAACTCGCCACGTTACATGCAATGCAAACGTGTTTTTTTTGTGTGTCGTGTGTGGAAGGAGTTTTCTCGCTGTGGCATCAAAGACATTGATGTACTGAACTGGATCGCTCGCGACTCGCGTTATTGACGTTGGCGTGTTGCTTTTCGGAGCTCAATGGTTTGTTTTGTTTGTGGATGTACCTAACACGATGGCGATGCGCTGATGAGATTTTATATGTACAAGCGAAGAGAAAAGCTTTTGGCTTTATTTGTTGGATGAAGGTTTCTTGTTGCTGCTGCTGGATGGTAATTGCTGCTCCACGTTCCTCAAAAATAGGTTGTTGAATTTTTTTACGACATGCAAAGTGCAATGTTAAACGTGCAGAAATTCCTCCACTCTGTAATTACACCCAGAACGAATTAATGCGATGTGACAACTGCAGGCACAGGTTTTACTGGTGTGTTCGCGTTCTTTTCGGCAAACACTGTCCTTGGTAAAGTTCTAAGGCTTGATTTATGTTTGATAGGTGGAATCTAGAACGAGAAAAAAAATCATCCTATATTTAACAACTGGACATGAAAATTCAAAGTCACATTCACATATAAGTCCTTTAGCTGCTGGATAAATCTGAAAGCTAATGGTAGTAGCTGCTTTTACATTATAGCCTTAATGTTCAACAAACTCGCATAAAGTTAGGATTTTCATATAGGAAATATTGCATTGAACACATTTTCTCTTTCTCAATAACATAAGGAAAGTGCATTGGTGTGCAATTTTTATTCAATTGGCATTAAATTGTTTAAATAAGTTCTACGTTAGGTTTTTTGAGTTGTTACATAACTGGAAGTTTTTTTTTTTTTTTAATTTCAGTGCACACAAGTTTCCTTTTTCACGCAACAAGGAAAAGAATAGAATATATTAGCCAGCAGTGCTTACCTGTTTCGTCCAGGCAAGATTTCTTTTAACCTTCCGTGCAACGTTCATTCAACCAAGCAAGCTGTAACAATGAGTTCAAAGGGGGAATCTATGACACGGAATGATGACTGTAAAGAAGTTGTGTCCCCTAAAAGTTTCACTTGAACAAAAACTCAGGAAAACAGGCTGGAAGAGAGAAGGGTTGCTCAAATATTTATCAGTTTTTTTAATGACAATATTATAGGTTCTCCTCCCTTCTCCAGCTAAATGTGTATTGTTCACTTCCTCACACCACTGTGCGTTTTCTCACACAATGCCCATTATACATGTAGAAAAACGTATCTGATCCACACCCTGCCCCGTTTGACACGACACTCACAGGTGAATTAAAAGTAATCTTGAGAAAGGATCTATAACTTTTCTCTTTCTTTCGGCTCCCTTCCCACTTCATAAAACGGAGAATAGTTGTTGCTTTTGTACATGTATTCCCAATACGATAATGTCCTTCCGTAAAAAAAAAACCCAAGTTTGATTCAACTCGGAGCAACTAGCAAGTTTTTTTTTCTGTTTACTGGGACAATACTAATATGTATTACAACTAGTTTGCTGGGTGCTCAAGAATGGTGGTAATAGCAGATATGCTTCCTTGAGCCGTGCACTTGTCTCACAGAAATCACCAACAAACGAGAATTCAAAGAGGGCTTTTTGTTCTCCGGTTCCCTTTTCTTCTTCTTTTTTTACTACCTTTTTTCAAAAGGCCATATTTTTAGAGGTGGCTCAAGCACAGGTTCTCCCTCTGCTAGCTTCTCGCTCACACGGAGGTCTGATCCAGAATGACGGCTATGAACTAGTGAAACATGAAGGAAGTTTGCTTGCTCGCTCGTCTTTACTGCACAAAGCAAGGAAACAGAGGAGACCTCTTCGCTTATAAGACCAAATACCATACTTTGCTTACAACTTGTCGTGTCGTGTGCGTTGTTTTTGAGGGAGTGAGAAAGACGCGAGTGTGTGATATTGCATAGTCAGTAAGAAAAAAAAATACTTTTTTTCACAGTGATACGTATATACTAAAAAAACGAAATGTAAAGGTCTTTTGCATCATCGTCAACAGGAGCACGGCAGATTGCATGCATATATGAACTCATAGCCGACAGGACGAGGCAAGTGGCATGAGAGACGTGAACATGTTGATAGAACAACATAACACACGGAAAACGCACTCACGTAGGAAAAGCGTTGGGGAATAATATGACATGACACATAAAAATCCAGCACAAAACTGAATAAAACAGACGTATTCTCATGGCGTACACCGACGACATGAAGGCTCTAGTTGTTGCTATTATTATGATATGATTGGAAAAAATGGTTGCCTTCCCTGTCGTTTTTATTATGTGGAAGCTTTATATTTTCGCATGTCATGGGAAACTTTCCAGGCGGTTGGTCTTTTTCTTTATGTCAGAAAGAGTTTCACTCTCTTCTAGAAACAGACAAAACGTGGAATATTTTTCTGGAAAAAGTACACAAGGAAAAGTATAAAAGTAGGGAATTACGAAAGGTGCCATGAGATCGTGAACTGTTTGATGGCTGAACTGATAAACAGACAAGTCACGCTGAAAAGAAGAGAAAAAAAATCAAAGGATATTTCATAGGACGTGGTTAGCGTAATCACACTGGTTGACATGAGACCACTACTAAACATGAAGCTCCACAATATCTCCGCTAAACACAACATAACCCGTAGATAAAGAAGTCTTCTTGTCACACTTAGTTGAACTGTGTTAAGATTGGGACAACGTTCGTCAGAATAGATAACTAAATTCAACCATAAACGTGGCAACTTTTTTTTTTGACCATCATTCAATAAGACGAATCCTGCTAAGAGAAGATAAAAGACACATTTACATGCAGTTATCAGCAGAGCAGACTCATATTTAAATCATCAATTCTCATCCTGAGCACAAAGTTAGTGCGTGTACTCAAGTACTTCAGGTGGAATTTTTGGCTCGTGTGTGATTTTTTTTACTGGTCGTTCGCCACGCTACAAAGCCAGGAACGAATGAGCCTAGAGACAATTTTGTTGTGCTTCTAAAAAAGATTTACGTACATGATCAGGATAAAATTGCTTGTATTTGTCTGCACAAAAGGTAAAAGAATATTTACGTAATGCGTTGAACAAAGCATGATATCTGAGAAACCGAAAAGTCATCGTCTTATTCAATCCGTGCAGTCACAGTTTGTGTGCATTCTTTCTTTTTGTCGCGTTGCGAAACTTCTTCTCGCTTCTTTGAGAGAGAGAGAGAATTTTCGTCAGACATTTTCTAAGTATCCATCACTACACTGGCACTCTAGCTTTTATATGCCACCGATGGAAAGGGTGGAACTATCGAGACATAGGAACATTACTTAGCAACGTCAATGCAACCAATTCGAGAACGAGACAAACGAACACCGATCCAAATTTGTTTGACTTATAATAGAAGTTCGTCATATAAAATTAGAATTCAAAGCCAAGAACAGAAATAAGCACTATTGTTAAACCACAAGTAATCATAATACGGAGGCGATGACCTAAACAACAAATAGTTGCATTCGAAAAAAATACATTATCATTATCATACTTCATGGGTTCTTTACAATGGATTTCCATGCGGACTGTTGAACAGAAAAACCATCAAAAAATTCAAAACTTGATTATTTATGAATAGGGAAGCTTCGAGTGTGAACCCTCATCCAAAAACATGACTCGTGGGCAAAATGGAGCACCCTGATTTTCAATCGTTGCCTGCAAATACACCAAAGTAATAAGCATGCACAGCCTAAACACAATGGCGGTATCTCGCAAAATTGACTACAAAAGCGCCCAATACGCCGAATGAATTGTGTCCATTTTACGTGTGTTAAAGGTCATATGCGCCTCAAATCAGTGGAACTCTAAACGAACATAGGTAAGCGCATAGAGGCTGTGTGTACGAGGAAATTCATATTTAAAACATTTTAGACATTCACAGATCCCACACGTTGCATTACAAAAATTACGTATACAACTTCACATTGCCATGCTCAGTACGTCAAATTTAGTATTGCACGCTTCTGCTTTTGTTCGTATTCCGACGCAGTAGAAAGTGTTCCAAGCATTTTAATATCATGTCGACAGCTTCATCTATGTATGTGACATATGGCTCTCTAGGCTGATAATGAATGGAACCTTTCTGGCAGCATTAACTGATGTTTGGACGTACGCTAATCCATTCATATTTAGCTTTAGTAAAACCTATATATGAGGGCATGTTTATTTATTAAGTAGTACATGGACAAACGGATTGCTTTATATCCATGTTTAGTCCACAATCGTTAAAACGCAGTCAATGACATTGGATTGTAAAGACGGAAACAAAAAAAAAACAAAAAACAAAAAAAACGCCGTGTGATGTGCTGGCATGTGGATATAACTTCCAGGCTCACAAGTCTCATGACTGATGATGAGGTTTACTATGAACAGCGTCTGTACAATAGTATATGAAACGCATAATTCAATGAGACTACAGGAGAAGCAACGTCTCTTCTTTTTGAGTTAAATGTTCTTCACCTTTCGCAGCAGTAGTGGATTGAGACACCGCCGACATTCACTTTCTGTAGCTGATTAAACAACCAATGTAATACAATCAATAGACTGGAAATGCATTTTAACACAAACATGGCAATCTTGTGATTGTGCAAATGCTTATTCAGAATAACAACGAGTGGCTTGAATGGCAGCACTTATCTACCTAAAAATATAATCGAACAATAAAAAACGACTGCTACCCTCCATACACACGTATTGTGAAGTGATCAATGGATTCTGTGTATATTTATCCATTGCTCTTGCTGCTTTTGCGTTTTATCTTTTAACACAAATGGGCTGCGTTTAACATGCATGGCTTAGAAACAATATGTTGCTTCTCAGCATACGTTCATAATGCTTTAATATTCTGACAAACACATGTTGGTAATGTGCTGCATTCATCATTCCATTTAAATATTATTCCTACATGACATTGCTAAACACGAGTTCACTCCAATGTCAGAACATGGCCCGTGTGGGTTTTAATTTTAAAGCCTTTCAGAAAGAACGGTTTCTCTTTCGGGTGGGCAAAATGCGACAAAGTAAGTTGTGGATAGCTTCCTTGGTTTGCGAATAGTATAAACTTTTTTCAGTCAGTGAGACAAAATTTCAGCCAAACGTAGGAAAACGTACCTAAACTGACTAGAGAAGGTTTAACATCATTTTCATTGACCACTTGCAATGTTGCAACAGCTTTATCCCTTCAAAATACGGATTGTACAATCCGTATGGATTATGACATAAAACCTACATACTTTCACGGACAAAAAAGTTGAGCAAGGTTCCAGCTCTACTTAATAATTACATTTCACTGTTTACAACATTCGAGAATCAAAATAATAGTTCCGTTTTGTCTCTTTGCATAGAAGTCGTTATATATGGCTGCGTACAAACAGGGTTTTTCTTTTCATACATGATTAGACGTTTGCATACAGGAGGAATTTCCTCCTTTTCAACGATATTAGAGGAAATTCTAACATTTACAGGAGGAATTTCCCTTTTTGATACGTGCAGTTCGGTTTAAACATGTTTCGGCTTCCCGGCTTGTGCCCTAATATATTTAGCTGGCCTAGTGATATGAATGGGTGGATTGTAGGTTGATTTTTAAAACCTAAATTTACGTTGTCTTGAACCGTGGAGGTTGTAGCTTGTGTGCCTGTGTTACATGAGAAAGTTTTAGCTGTCACATGAAAATATGAAAAACAAGACGGAGACGAGACGGTATTTACACCAATTCGCGAAACGTAAGGTGGTTGCCAAAAACTTGGTAGTTGATTAAACTAGTCTACGTCTACATTTTGATTCATGTATTCAGCAGGGCCATGATATTGCGATTTTGTCGTCTTGAGGGATTTTTTTTCTTCTTTTTTTGAAGAATAGATTTGGCTTTCCCTTTCGGATGTTTGTTTACACCCAAAGGAAGATGAATTCTCGAGGGATAGAGATAGAGAAAGCTATTTGAAACTCTACACTTCAAATTAGCATTTGCATACATAGGTGCAGAAACATTAAGTAATATATACCATATATCATTG
This sequence comes from Akabosia matsudoensis, assembly GCA_019593645.1. Classification (NCBI taxonomy): domain Eukaryota; kingdom Metazoa; phylum Arthropoda; class Collembola; order Entomobryomorpha; family Paronellidae; genus Akabosia; species Akabosia matsudoensis. Next base: position 20,604 of record VICI01001610.1, read on the forward strand.
GTTTAAATTTCTCAAGCTCATCGCATCAACAGTAATGCTAGTCACATTCTCACATTGCTACAAGCAAAATCATACAACCACAAACGTGTTATCCAGGATATTATCTACTGGATCAAAATTTGGCAATTTAATTAACGCAATTCAATATACTGTACAAGCCTCCACACCCTTCGCTTTCACTTCACAAATGAAGGAAAAAAAGGAGTTTGAAAAAGTTAATCATACCTTAATGAAAGAAACAGAAAGTGCAAGGAAGAGTCGCAAGAACAGATTCGTGAAACAAAATCTGGCTGCTTTGACTTAACATCCTACCAAGTGATAACCTATCTTTACACAAGCAAAATGATAGTAATCAACTCCTATATCTTGATCGCTGGCAACTAATTTTGCGCAGCTCATTCTGAAGCCATGTGCAAACTACTCTTACTAAAGTTAGCTGATGTCTGACACAAGCAAATTATTATGGATAAGGCAACCTGTTCTCTTCCGTCCCACTGGCCAGCAAGTGTTGATGGCTTGTAG
>VICI01001611.1:0-21115 GCA_019593645.1 Akabosia matsudoensis
AGAAAATGGTCATGTCGGCAGTGAAACGAAAGGCTGCATCGGGTTCTGGGGGAGGAGGGGGAAGTTCTGATGACGACTTGCTGCTCGAGCCCAAAATGACAAGAGCAAAGACAAAAGAACTTTGGGAAAGTAGTAAATTGCGGGAAGTATGGCCGATGCCAATGGTAGACTCGCCGGGCAAGAAGTCAAAACAAATGAGCGAGACCCACATTTTGATTCACAATGAACTTCCTGAAGATTCCAGCGGTGATGAAGAGTACGTTCCAGTGGAGGGGGAGGCTGATGCGACACATACAGATGACGAAAGTGGAAGTGTTACGTCATCTCATGCCAGTGATGTGGGATCCCCAGCGCTTACTCCTAAGTCGAGAATTTCGACGAGGAGCAGTGTACTGGTAAAATTTAAAAAACTATGATTGTATGAATGTTTTCAAATGAGGTATACCGTGACTAAAATGTTCGTTTTTGTAGGCGGATAAATCTCCATTTAATGACGCAATGTTTAAAACACCACCGCCAAGGCCCACGAAAGCACTGAAGCTAAATGCGGTTAATAGCGGAGTTAGTTTACGAACTCGGTCTAAACTGCCGTTGAATGATACACCGTTGGAGGACTTGGAGAGGCAGTTGGTGCCACCTGATATCACTGAGGATATGTACGAATGGGGCACTGAAACAGACAACGAAGACTATTTAGACTTTCTAAAGGACTTTTTAAATCCAGGAAGGAATGACGATGCAAATGAAATAGACGATGACGCAGATCCAGAGTATAATGTTATGGAAGACGATGAGGATTTACACGACAAAGAAGAATTGAGAAGAGATAGAGCTGTGAAAGTTCCAAAGAAAGAGTTAACGCAGTTGATCGCCGAGTTGTTCGAGCCTGGTGGTATCCTAAGTGGAGAAGACTTGGATGATGACTTGGCGACTCTTACGGGAATAACTCCTCTTGTTAACGATTCACCTTTTCCAGGCGCATTGGAGAAGTTAGGTGAATCTTCAGCCAACACGACTGCTCAAACAGACTTTCAAAACTCCACGTTAGACACGAGTGTTTTAAATATGGACACAGTTGATGGTACGCAACAAACACCGCCATTAGGTCAGATTGTATCACAAAGCGATAATAGTTTGCTGGGAAGTGTTGGCGTGAATGAAGGTGACTTGGGCAACAATAGTGTCATGAAGATCGAAGTAACGCCTGTGTTTCAAGCTCAGATTTCACCGGATATGAAGCACGCGCCCGAACTCCCCAATAGTCACACAGGTCACGGTCCTCCATATTTTCGGGATTGTGATTTGGCATTTTTGCAACATCAAATCCGCCAACATGTCCAACTCCTCACGCAAGCGTTTTTGCTCACAGCTACCAGTGAAGACAACCCTATGAAGCAAATTGCCAGATCGACTCGAGCTATGGTAATCGAGATGAAGAATTTCGCAGGGAGAATGCAATCGTCGTACTTTTCTGTGTGCAACTTGGAATCTGCCTGGTCAGTGGTTAACCTTTGGCCTCACAAGTACACCAGTCAAAGTCCCATCAAAAAAGAAAATCTTGGAGGCGACCTACATCAGTGAAATGGGCAAGAATAAAAATGACGATGGCAAACCAAAAGTTGGTTACTTTCCTCGTCCTGTAGTGAAAGCAATGGCTGAAAATACAGCCTTCATTTATAACGACCTGCTTCCGGAGTGTTTCGACCAGAGTCAGACAAGTTGTCGATCTAGCTTTACCTATCATGAGGATGCACTTTTACTCTGTGCTATTGAAGACACGAAACACCTCGAGAAGTTTTCAACAAATCAGTTAGCCGTTTGTATCAGCGAAGTGTTCTTTGGTGTTCATCCACCTATTCAGATTTACCACAGGGTTAGAAATCTGCGAAAGCCCTCAAATAAAACAGTCCATCCCGATGTTCGAAGATACTTTACCGATGGCATTCTTCCATTTGTGGATAGATCAGTGCCGTACATCCCAGATCAAGATATTGCCCCTCTCCTTCAAAGAGACCGCTTGGGCCTATCTTCACAATGGAGGAAATTGCTTTCATTTATCGAGGACTCTCCCAGCTGCTCATGGGAAGAAAAAGTGAGCAAAGATCCGGTAACATCGAGCATCGGTAGGAGGTTCACACAAAAACGCAGAAAGAAAAAAGATAAAGGTGCTTCTTCAGGTTCCGGGTCAGATACAGGTACTTCCTCATCGTTTCCTCACTCGCAGACCATCACAAAAGTGTTCCCACAAGGAGCTCTAGCAGTTGATTCAACATGTACTGATCCTAGTCTTGCATCGATACCGATAATGGGAGCAAATGGTGTTGTTGGTGCTATTATCAGGGTGCCAAAGTTGGCTCTAGTTGCTCCATCCGTACAACAACCTAGAGAAGCTATGGAGGCTATAGGAACTGCTGCAAGGCCGAGCACAAGCAGAAATATCATCGAAACTCCATGCACTACACAAGAAGGAGAAAAAAGAAGTGACGGGTCCTCCCCAAGAAAAATAAATATGATTACCCTGGATCATCTAACTCGAAGAGCTGTAAAAACGCCAGTAAAGAAAAAACAGTTTTCGACAATAGACGATTCAGCATTGACGGAAGGAAGGCCGGTGTTTAAAAAGCCCTATCCAGTCCCATCGCCATGTAAAGAACCGGAGTTAATTGTACCGGATATTATTACAGAGGATGTCAAGCCTCAAATAGAGCGGGCAGTTCAAAATGTGACTCCTGTGCAACAAGTTTATAGTGTAATACAAGTTGTCGGCCAGCCATTTTACCTTCCCGAATTAACTGCCTCGCAAAGTAGCCAAATTATAAACGTGGCTAGTTTGCAAACGCCAATTAAAAATAAGATATTCAATCAAATGGCCGAGCAACAACAAGCAGACAACGATTATTTAGAAAATGCACCTGAAAGAAACGCCAGAATGACTGACGATAATAGCGAACTTGAAGCCCCAGATAGTCCCAATGTAATCGAGGAGGGAACTGAAGTCGAGTTGACAGAAGATGACGACGGCGATGGCGAAGTTGATCTTCAGTGTCACGAGAATCCGGAATGCATTACACTTAGTAGCGATGATGAAAATACGAACGTCGTTAACTCTGTTAATAGCGAGGGGGGTGGTAATACTTCGTCGTCCAATAAGGTAGACAGTGCGGGAAGTAGCAATGATAAGCCCACGAATTCTGCGCCCGATACAAGTACTCAGCAAAGCGGTTCATCTTCGTCTTCTAAAAAGCCAACTCGGATAGGCGGTTGTGGAAAGGGGGAGGATAGTGATGAAGATGCCGAGAAAAAATTCAATTCGAGAAAAAGACCGTTGCCCAAAGATTTAAGCGGAGACGAGGAGCCCGGAAAAGAAAAACAGCCCCGAAATGATCCCCCAGTCATGGGAGCACCTCCTCCCCCATCCGTTCCAACGTCTAGTCAACCTTCAAGTGCGGCAAAATGTGCAACAGCAACAACAACAGAATCCGGGTCCGTCCGTACAATCTATGCCAACTTCATCCTGTAGCTCCACAAAGTATCAGAAAAAGGCGAGGCGAAGTCCTGGAGGGCCTACAGGAAGTAAAAACAAGGGTCTGGCGTCAAAACACAATGTCACTCCACCTGAGAAACTGATAGAAGAAAGTACGAACGAGTTCGATGATGTTGCTGATGCATATATGGAGAGTTACTTGGCTAGAGTTATGTCGGCAACAGAAGCTAGCAATCCTGGAATTTACACTTCATTTGTGCAAATACTGACGGAAGCAGGGGAATCCGGAACACTCAACCAAGCCGATCTTCACTGTAAAGTTAAATCCCTTTTGAAAGACTACCCTGACTTGTTGCGAGAATTCGAATCATTTTTGGACCCATCGGTGGAAAGTCCAGTAACTGATAGTAGTACCAGCAATGATCTTGTAATGGCTGAAATCAGTATCATTCAGCTAGTAGATAAATATACTGAAAATTGTCCAGCACTGAAGGCAAAGATAATGAGCAAGTTGAAGACATTGAAAGAAAAAGCCGATCTCTCTGAGAAGGATTTGGCCGCAGCTCTAGAGCCATTATTTGCAGGTAACCCCGTAATGATGGAAGCTTTTAAGGCAATTCTTCCATCAGTGTACCGACCACAATCTGTATCCTCGTCGATGGATTTTGAAGTTCTGGAGTTGGAATTGGATGGAGATGATCCATCTGGGAATACTTCCAGTGAAGATATGCATTTCGAAACGGTCAAGTTGCCAGAAGAGAAGAATATACCCGCTACGTCTACATGTCCTTGTGTGTGTCATGTAAAGACCAGTGATCCAAACTTTCAGCTCAGAAATAAACACTGTCGTAAATGTTCAATCAAGGTAGAAACATCATCAAACGACTGCATTCTATGAGTAATCTTGTTGACTTAAGCACAACCATTTGATTTCAGTTTCAGGATGGACGAATCTATTATCACAACGGACGAGGCATGAGACCTGTTAGCGTTGAGCTCCATCCCTTACCAACTCCAATACCAGCTACCAAAAACATTTCACAGCCTGCTGTAACTCCTCCTCTTCGCACTAATATTCCTTCAACGACCGCTAATCCCACCCATCCCGATCCTTCCGCGCGGACTAGAAAGGATTCAGCACCCACTCAGCAAGTGAAAACAAAAGAATGCAACAGTAAGAAGGATACAACTGAAAAGCGTGTGAATCCAGGCATAATGTCCCCACCAAATCCCATACCCTCGACATCCACGACAACAGTTGCAGTGAAGCCGATACCACCAACTTTGAGGTCAGCAGACGAGTCTTCCACGTGTACATCGAAAGAAGCTTTAACTGAGTCTAGAGTCAATAAGCATCCAACACTGGAGCAACCAAAAGACGAAATTCCAGATGCGGGTGACGAGGATGAAGATGATGATTGGACTGAGGAAGAGGACAAAACAATTTTAATGATATGTCAGCAAATGGGGATATCTGGTGCTGCTAGCGAAACTCGCATGGTTGGATCTATACCTCATAGATCACTGGAGCAGGTAAAGTGTGATTTACATACTATTATCAATACCTAGCAAACACAAGTCATGTCTGAAGAGGCAGTTTAAAATATTTCTCTTGATTTTTTATAGCTGAAGAATCGCCGAGACGAACTCATACAGTTAATCAGAAGTGTAAGCCCGGAAGAAATAGAACATTTTGGAACAACCTAGTTAATTTATTAAGAGCTAAATCAAATTGAGCTCTCAAAATTTATTTCTTGACTGTCAATAGTAAACGAAAACAGTAGTATGCTTATAGTTTATAGTAATTTTAGAAGTAGCACATGTTATTTTATAATTGTTAATTAACATGCCCGCAGTTTTATTTATAGACAATATTCTTAAATAAATATTTTTATCATTGAAATCAAAACATGTCACTAGTTTTTCATCGCATTCATGATATAACTGATGTATGCATGAGCTTACGCCACTTTTGATAGATTTAACAAATAGTTATTTACGTATAACAACCGTAAGTCTATTTTGTTTTGGGTTCCACAAGCAGTCAATCAAGAAGGTGTATAAATATACTTTGCGTATCACAGCAAGAACCTGAGCACCCATTGATTGATCAATTATGATTCTTTAAAATAAATGGCATATGTTTCTAACAACACAGTTAAGAAATATACATACAGAAAAAAACAACTAAATAAAATACATACTCTATTTCTTCGTATGGCAATGTTTGTCTTCAATTACATAGAATGTGGGGTAATAAAATATTGGATATCTTCGTTGTATAAAATGAGCAAAACGATGTAAAAGTCTCAACCTAATACGGCCCAAAGGAGATAAAATCCAAAATATCGGAAAAAAGAAAAGTAAAAAAAATCTTTGTGAAAAATTTGTTCATAATCTGGTAACAATCTAAAAGATAGCAGTCTCAAATCGCTTTCATACGGCACATCTCACGCCAGCGACCTCGCCGAGTGCAAAAGCTTTCTACATAGTGCGAGCGGATCTAGTCTGCGCCTTGACCCGAGTTTAAAGTGATAATATCCAAAAATCAGGAGTGACGCGACACTCAGGTATACTATACAAAATATCCAGTAATCAGTACCACTGAAAAATCGGGACGATACTTGTTGACGATTCTTACTGAACTGCGGTTGATTATTACTATGGACACTATTTCCATCATTGCTACTTTCCGATTTTGACTCTTGTTTCTTCGAACCAGTGTCATGTGTTGTTCGGGCAGGATGGGTGTACACCTTAACGAGGTACTCGAAGACTTTGTCTTCATTAAAGGAACCCTCTTCCGCGGTATGACACTCCGCACACAGGGAATCACTTGGATAGTTTACTTTGGGATAAGCTGGATCTTCACTGGATGTTCCTTTCAGTCTGGACACCCCAAATCAAAAAATTAAACATAAGATCCCTTTGTTCTCTTCAATTGTTGAAAGATTGTTTAAAAATATACCTTGTGTTCACTTTGTTGTGAGCACGCCATAGCCATAAGGCTTGTGCTCTCGCTGCAGTAATTGTTAGGGCACCGTCATCAGCCACCATTTTAGTAAAATGACTAACACATTCAGAACACCCAAAGAATTCCTTGACGTAGCCATGGATAATCGGAAGTACAGAAATGGGTTGAGTCTTCTGGGTAAGCTAGAATTGTAAGCGTGTGAAATAATCTCCAAAGACTGCAAGTGTATCCTCGGCGCCCTGGCAGGGAGCCCTGACAGCTGCCCCAGCTGTTAACGTTAATGTCCCAAGGATGAAGTTCTAGCTCTAGTTCAGTAAGTTTGTCAAGATAGTCGTTAACTTGAAGAGAATCTTGGTGACTATCTAAGTACTTGTCAAGCTTCATAAAAAATACAATCATTTCCCGGCGATCTGACGGAAAGAGTTGGCCAAGAATGTGCACATATTGCTTTAATATAGTCAGCTTATTTCCTGAAAGCGTTTTAAGAATGCCTACTTCGTTTCTCAACGAATTCCGGACCGCATGAATAAGATCCTCCAAACTAACAACGTCTTGGTTTGCACTTGGTCCGCCTATCATTGGTTCTTCTAAATTATTTTCTTCCTCGTCACCCTTATCTCCGTCTTTTAAGTTTAATGCAATTTCCTCTCCAACATTTTTATTTCCGTTTGGATCACTAATAATCTCTAGCTTCAGTTTTTTTCTTATAGCGTTTTCCAAGGCCGTTACAATAATTTTCATTGTTTGGAATTACAAATTTTGCTCCTTGGTGGTTCTCATCTATCCACCCAGCTGCTGGCCACTGATCCTTCATTCCAAATCTATTGTACAACTTATTCCTATCGTGGAACCGGAGTATCCGAACTTGCGTTAAATTACTAACAGCCAGAGCCAGTTCCTTCCCAATCGTTGACGCCAGTTTCTCGTAGACAAGCACTAACAGAGATGGTTTTTCAGAGCCGTCCTTAGCTACAGCGTCTTTCACTGATTTCCAAAGGCCCCCAGGGCTCCCACCCAGTACTTTTGTATCTCCAAGGACACTTGGAAAGTGGGGAGTTAAGATATCCATCAGATCCTTTTTGAGTTGTGACACCTTATCCGTCCTGGTGAACGCTTCTCCACGATACCGCTCATTTTCAGTCTAAATTTTTCACAAACCCGTACTTCAAACTGCATAAATAAGTTCAGACTTCAGAGCTAGAATTATTAGTACCTTAAACTCCTTGGAATTTGGAGGAAAGAAAAGGATTGTTGGATATCCCATAATCTCATACTCCCGACAAGTTGGAATGTTATTTTCATCTGCACAATCAATCCCGGCAACTTTCACCAACTTCTGCCATCCTTATCATAAAGAAAAACCCAATCAAAATTAGATACATTCCCATTGAACCAATTTCCAGACTAGAATTCATACTTACCTTTTACTTCCTTAGCAAAACTTTTATAAATTGGTGCAAAGTGAATACAGTGTCCACACCAGCTACTAAAAAACTCCACCAGCCAGGCATTCTTCGTTCCGTATATCGTCTTATTTAGGTTCCCTCCATTAAGTACAACCACGTCATCCTCAGGACCATATAACGCTTGTGGAGCCCCAAACAGTCCTCCACCCTCCACTTCCAAACTCTCCAGTAAAAATGCAAACAAAACTATTCCAAAAATCTTTCCCTTCGTGCCTTCCATCGTGTCCAATTTTAGAGAACCTTTTTCCTAAATAACCCTCGTAACAAAATCCACACAGCTTGCTCACTTTCACTCCTCCAGTCAATCACAACCATTCTTGTCACATCTTTTTTTTATTCAATTACATTCCAGACACGTTATCAACTAGAGCTTTATTTGTGACAGATATCACTTGTTTCAATGTTTACATTGTTTGAAGATGTGGCAGTCTTCCTGGCAGATTTATGTTTTTTTTTCATATGCTGGCAAATAAAAAAAGGTCTGACTATGCGTAAAACAACACAGAAAAGCTTTTAGAGGCGATTCTTTATGCTATAAGAATAGACATGATACAATTGTGTGAGCATTGTACTATATTACTGAAATGTAATTTTCACGAGGTCTAGAAGAGTCGCGTCCCTTTCATGCTGCAAGCTAATGACACGTTTTCATATCAATTGTGTGATGATAATCATAGACGAAAAGAAATATCATGTTTGTCACTTTTCTGAAGACTTCCTCATAAACTCTTGCGTGGCTTTACGCAATATGGAATTATAATCTTGATGACAGCATAGCATGGAGAAATGGAGGGTTTTTGCACAGGTTGTCATGGAATGAAAAACAAGTTGTCTATCAACCATGCGATTAATTATGAAGAACGTAAAACTCGTTCTTTCCTTTCAGAACTATGCCAGTAAGGTGAGCAATAAATTACTTCTTGGTGTGGTATTGAACAAAGCCTGTCATTTTTGTTCCAAGGGCGAAGGAACTTACTTTGAAGGATTTTTAAACGATTTTATAACTACTGGACATGACGTTTCAAGTTTCCATGGGCTATTACAGATTACAATACTAAATTTAAATATTTCCGCATTGCAAACACAGGAAAGAAGTCACCTTTGATAAGTTTATATCTCATCTTATTGTTTATTGTGTTACGGCATAGGATAATTATCTGTTACTCTACTTTTACGCAAGACTTTACAACACACAACATGCCAAATTGAAGATAAAATATAGACCGCAAGCTATTAGCATGCAGGATGGTTTGTTTAGCTTAAAAAGGTGATTTGTGTAGTATCACACATTCAATATTCGTTTGTGGGCAAATGCTATAAAAACCCACACTTACGTCTATTTCCAAACTGACCAAACAACCGGCGAACCAATCACCTGCGTGTATCTTAAATTGAGCTCATCCATCGAATAATTAACAACCACTTGGCAGTTTACGCAATAAAACAAATTAGTATGTGCGCCCATACAGACACGCACATTATGCATCCCCCTGTCCACCTCTGCGCGAAAAAATGTCAATGAAAAAGGTAGCCTTTAACCGATACGATGTCAATGTTATCCCTATTTATAGTTAAATTTGTAGTAGTTAATGAGAGTATTGGATGAATGATGGGAAGCATTCAAAGATTGCTCCACAACTGCTTCTTTTGACAGTATGAACTAGACGAAAGGCAAAACCTATATTTTTTAGCTCGTTCCTTCATTCCATTTTGCGCAGACATGTATTGCAAATCGCAACTTAATTTTATGTTGTTGATGCCCCATATGCAAACATGATTGTTTGGTTGCGCCGATTGTGTAAGTAGTACGCGCAGCCATACCAAATATATGCTTTTTTATGTGCCCATATAGCTCATACTGTAAGAGATCCCCTTTTTTGGCTTTAAAAAATGCATACTGCCATGTACTCAGGCTGTATACCACTGTTTTTTTCTGTGAGTGTGAATGAAGCAATTAGAGAACTGATTGATATTGTATGTGTACAACATGATATAGTTTTTCTGTTTTGTCAGCGAGAGGGTCCAATGGTTTTCAACCATTTCCCTGTATACAAACATCGATTCGGATGGCCGGCCAGGACTTCCTGTATATTTCCCAAAACACATGCAGGCAGGCAACAACAAGATAGAGTTTCGTCTGTCAAACTGTTCCCTACCGAAACAGAGTCATAAAAAATATCCCTGAGCTCTTTTTTACCTGCCCGTGTGTTATATGTGTAGATAACCGGTGAAGTACTCGCAGATGCTGTTATACGGGAAATATATTTTTGGCTATCAACCACCTGTCCACGTTTTGCTGTACGGTACTGTGTTTTTCTCCCAGGCACAACAGTTTGTTGCCTAAACTCTGAAAAAAGCAAACAAAAACTGTCTGGCTGGACCTAAGAGGGAGGTGTGGAAAAGGGCTAGAGCGATTGTAGATTGGACTCCCTCAAAGTACATAAAAAATGGGTTGTTATCGGATATATCACAAGTGAAAAGTACAACGGAAGCTTTACACAATAAAAAAATATGATAATATAGTTTTTTACTCATAACACCATTTCTATGGTATCCGACCGACATCATCAACCTTCCGCTANCCTTGCAGTGTTGGTAAGACAACTTCGCTTGTGACACGTTTCCAAGAGAAAAGACGCTAAGAAGCTGTCCATGAAAAAGAAGTCACTAAGAAAATCGTGTGTGGATAGTGGCTTGATAGGATAGTTGGATTTCCTTTACTTGATAGGCTTCTTTCACGGGGCGCATCTTAACGCAATGGAATAGAATAAGCTCACGACGCTCTGCACGAGTTCATAGGCACAGGAAGTCAAAAGGTAACATATTTATACGCGTGCAGGTCATGCTATTTTTTATTTTTAATGAATAATATTGCTATGAATCCATATTTGGAATGTACTTTTGTATAGATCAGTGCGATAATAGACTTTTGTGTGCGAAGACCCCCGGTTTTCGTTTCATGGTTGGGGAGTCACGACAACATCCGGGGACAAACTAGCTCAATGCGTACACGCCCTGTTGAATTCGTGCAAAAATAGGAGACGATTTTAAATTCTATTCTTTCGAAGAGGTACACTGGAGTGGGACGGCGAGTCTTATTATCATAATCGTCAAAGCAAATCCAACTAGATTGTCGTTAGCTGGGTTCGTTGTTTGCATGCAAATTCTGGTGGGCACATTTTGAGAGCAGTGGCTTTAACCTCAATTTTTACCTTTGGGACACGGATGTGTTTGTGGGATTCACGTAAGTTGAATAATTCCATGCGATGTCATTCATTACTTCGTTCTAAATTAAGTTCTTTGAAATGTTTTAAATGTTAAAAGGGGCTTTTCCTTTTTGTACAGGAATGTATTCACGTCTTGTTGTGAGAGACTGGAACGGATGCGTGATGAGATTAGTGAGCAGTAAAACGGAGATTAAGATTACTTGCGATTCAGATCGTCTGGAAGTCAGTTGACAAGAATTCTTCTAAGTGTGTGCCTTCTCGAAGAAAGAGGATATGTGCTGCGATGCGTGAGCAAAGAAGGTTTGAGAAGTGTTCCCCGAAAAACGTATTTATGAGATACATACGTGCATAAACGACATTCGTCGGTGGTAATTGTGAACTCTTTTGAAATCTGAGGTCTTCAAGTAACCTCATTGAGTGCCTTAAGGAATCTGTTGACGAAGTTTGGAAATTGTTTCTTACTCTGAACAGGTAAGACTACCTTTAATCTGCCTCCAATTTCAAGTAAATATTGTCTCTGTTGCATTCTAAATTGTAATCAATGTGTTGGCAGTCGATTCTTCAAAGCTTCTATTTACAATTGCGAATAGGACAAAATCTTAGCTTAAACATTTATAATGGTACTTTTATGAAGAATGGTGAATGATAATACCATTTTATGTTGATTTTATAATCTAATTGCTAATATATTTGTTGAATAGAATTAACTTTAAATAAAATGTTGTAATGCCTAATCAGAGCTGATAAGTGATTTTGGAAAATGTCCGATATTGCTCGGGAAATATACTCACTCACTACGATACAGTCCCTTTCTGGCGATCTCGGTAACTTCAAATTTCTATGTATTTCGTAGTTACCCATCATGTCCCTGTTTGCATTAGATTGAATAACTTTTGGTAGCCAAAAATCTCGTATTTCTTGTTTGTTCATTATAGTGACCTTCAGTGAGATTTATATTACAAGGATTTATTATTATCAATTTCTCATCCTCATAATCAGCAGACTGATATTTGATACAGTTCCATACATTAGCAAACGAGACGAGAAGTATTTAATCAAAGTTGTCACATAAAGCTACGCACAAAGTTGTAAATATTTAAATACTCGCTTCATTATGGTTACCCATTCAACGTGATATTTTTTCTGCTCGTGTATCATAATGTGATTACGTGGCAGCAGAACAGCCAAAATTACTGCTCAAATCTGATATCTATAGTGCCGTAGCGATTTGCACCAATTTAAAAATATTTTTATTGCCCTTTGTCATTTCAAATTTAATGTGTTTGTGCAGTCTTTCGCTTAAATAGTTTGTGAAAATGTTTTAACCTTCAAGAATTTTAAACGAAAGAGTCCCCGTTTTCAATAGTTACCTGCGCGACAATTGAATACGTTGACATTTTATTGGACACAGCCGTAAGTTTGCAAAATACTTTCATTTTCGATTATATAGTAGTATCCATATTAAAGTACTATTTCAGGACCATTTCTCATTTTTGCCATTGATTATAAGAAATTTTGAGCACCACGAACATTTTCTCAAAGTTTATTTTTTCCTTGTTAGGATGGCATTTTCGTCCTCATCAGCATATTTTTTGAAAGATTATATCTGCCGAGGTAATAAACATGACACTTCGTTTTAATATTCAAGGTGCCTACAAATTGCAAACATTATCTTTGACTTTTTTTCACACATAACTCATTCTCGTATCTGCATATTTTAAGCTGTTCACACAAATAGCTTTGATCTTGAAAGTTCACCAGGGAGAAACATGATGACACACTTGAATTTCTGCTGTCTTAAATTTTCTTTTATCTGATCATGTTTCGAATCAGTGTCACGTTTCCTTTCATCACAATGTCCTTCATATTCATAATGACTACTAAAGACAAAAAAGAAAAAAACAATGTGGGAGACCGTTTTCAAATGACAAAGTTTGCAACTTTTCATCATTGTCCGTGTTTGTTTTCAAACACTTTTAACGCATTGCCAAATTTCAATTAAGAGAAGAAACAATAATTATGTATGAGTCTTTGAAGTGGCATAATCGAATATTTGCTTGGACTATTGTCTTGCGTAAGATATACGATTGTATGTGCGTGAAAATCACCATGTTTCTTTTCAAGTAACGGAGAAAAATACTTCAATTCCAAGAAGTTGTAGAACTAATCAAATCAGTTTTGTTTTAAGTCAGAAAGAGAGAGTAGCCCTCACAAATTCACGATTTACGCGTGAATAAAGGAACAGTTTGAGCTCAGAGAATACAATTAATGATAGCAAGCAAATGATGATGATATGTTTTCTGGTTGAGTAGAATGAAATATGATATCGTGATAGTGGGCAACAAGACAAAAAATCTAGTAGTAAAGCACAATTGAGCATTGTCTTGACATCATAGGTATTCTAGTTGTCAAGAATTAGCCAGTGCGCTGCATAGAAAGGTTTATAATGTTAAGACAACCATGAACATCATCACCATGGTTTTAAGATTTTAAAGATTGACAATTATTCATTGAAAGAAAAAGTATTCCCATTCAAAGAGTCTTTTCACTCATGTTTTCACAAATTAAGGTGACGACGGATGGTTGTACATAGTTAATTAAATTAATCTTCTACTAAATAGTGAGACACGACCAATCAAAGACAATTAAGATTTGCTTATACTGGCAAGGACTATAATGAATAATTTTTTCTTCTCTCTAAAACTTCAGATATGCAGTCGTTGCATTCTGTATGACTTTTTAAGAAGTTTTCCCGAGCGAATCAATTGTTTATTCTATAACTTGTGGGAACCATGACATTTAAAGACAAATTACCGTCACGTCTTTCGTATAAAATGTCATTCATCCTCACATGTAGAGTTGTTCGTATCTGAAATCTTATATGAAGTTCTTATCAATGAACAGTGAAATTGACGGGAAAGACGATGTCTCGTTAAGAAACGACACACCTCCCTTACATCATCCTCAGTTTTGTACTGTAAATGTACCTGATTGTCGCTTACAGCCATGTGTGAGAAACTACAGAAATAGTTCCTACATAGCAAGTGCAAAACGCAACTAGATAGTGTGTGCCTTATTGCATGAGAGAGAAAAAATAAATCTTAACAGTACAACATACCAATTACTTTTATATTTTCTGGGTACTTACTGCAATTAAAACAGGCTCTGATTCTCACCGTCTATGAAAAACTACCAACGGTATTTTGTAGTGTATCTGAAGAACTTTCTGAGAGTATGCGTCCATAGACATTAAGCATTTTAAACTTCTGTGGTGAGTTTAATAGAACTTGGCATGTCGTCAAATAGAGGATGCTGTGCAGTATTATCTTTTCGAGTAAAAAATGCAGGTGCAACAGTAAAAACTTGCAGTTGTTGACTGCAAAAGTCATTAATTTAATGTACCAATTCAATCGTAAACTTATTGATTGGGCAAACTCTCAAAGAGCAGTAAAACGCCTTGTATTTTTCGATTTCTAAATTATGGTCATGTAGGACACTCGAGAGCTTATCATTTGCTGTAAACCAATAAAAGGAACCAGGAAATCTTAACGGGCAGTACCGACCCACGTTCTCTATTCTCGTGTTTGACTTATAAAAAACAGCAATTATCTTTTGCCTCATCATTTTTACTTTTTGCAGTTAACCTCATCTGCCTCATGAAATCGAAATGATGATATTATCACCACAAAACATAGTAATAAACGATGATTGCTGCAAAAATGTTTTTTTCAAAAATGAATCTTATCGTCATATCGGTCGGACGGAATGGTTGATGGTCAGACATTCACGATGAGCGACCTACTAATCGTAGCGACCATCGTTCTCTTTTAATGATAACTAAAATACAGTATGCATATCCCTCCTACATTAGCCATTCATTTCTCTTTCTGTGTTCTATAAAAAGGCCATCCTTTTTGCAGTTAATTACTCTTGCTTGCATATTTCAAAGAAATCCCCATTCTATCGGTGTGACTAAAATAATGTCAATTTTTAAATACGAACGAATTAGGAATCAGAATACGCAAGTACGTATAAAAGAAAATATCCACACTTAGCTGCCTATCTAAAACATAAAACATCTTTCCGCCTTTTCATTTCATTTTTTAATCTTATCATCACTCTTGTTCCTTTGATGCAACGATGACACTAAAACATATGTATATAGCAGCGGGTCGTATTCAAGCGACTGCTGTGTCTTGTCACTATAAAAGTACAGTGATGAGTAGAATCTTTACTAAGCAACAGCAGGCGTCTCGTCATTATATCGCCAGTAATTGTGTTATCTTTTTTGAAGCGCCCAGTCAACCAACTTTGAGTTAGAAATATAGACCGGACGAAGCTGTGTGCATGTGTGATGAAGACATTTTTTGATACGCTTCTGCCACGCACTTCAATCAGAGCAATTACTGAATTTCAAGCTATAATCAATACGATTCCTAAAAAGTAAAACTTTTAGAAAGAGAAAATGAAAAGAAGTATTTCACGCCAAATTTCTAGTCGTACATCATAAACTTTTACGAACTGTTGTCATTTATAGTACCTCAAACTTAATACAAGTTTGCATGCTACGTTTGACCGATTTGCAGCATTTAACATTAAAATGTAGATGGCAGTTGTGAACTGAAACTGACTGTTTGTTACAAGCTTGGAGTAGTTATAGCGTGTAGTATGTAAAGCATTATTCAATTTTTTCTTTCTTTAAAAAAAATTAACACGCTCCTAAACTAGGTGATTTTTCTCTCTCTTTCTGTTTACAATTCAGGAGTGTTTTTAAAGTCGTGCCGACATGTCATTTAGCTCCCTGCTTGGCTGCTGATTTTCTTCCCATGCCATTTTCAACGAACATTTCCTCATTGTTTCTAATGCAGCGAGTGATCGCAGACACAAATTCATCTGTATAGTACATATCATTTTCCCTTGAAGTAGTTCTTTTTCCCGAATTAAGTATGAAGAGGTCCTAATTTCATTATTCAACACGTTTCCTTCAAAGGGAGAAACTCATCATGCATTACATTTTTTTCAGTTTGTGAATGCTCAGCTAATTTTAGAATAAATAGGAGATGAACAAGAGAGAGATTAAAGAAAGAAAAAACTTTATCTTGACTTTCAGTTTTTACGTGTACCCATATAAATGCACTTTTGCTACAATTATTCCCTTTTTCAATTCACCTGTCGATTTTTATGATGACAGTAGCATCACGTTCGAAATTCTCTTCATTTCCTTTCTTGAAAAAAATAGTTTCGTGGTCCATTATGAGGCATAATGTCTTTAATCCAAAGAAAATTGAAAATGATGCCTCATTCATTTTAAGAGTCTGCTCTGGTCTATTGTACTATGTACTTTTTGAAACATTGGTGTTTACAAAAATAAAATATCCTTCGTCAAGACCCATTCCTTATTAGGAATTCTTACAAGCCTTAGAACTATTTTTTCCTTAATTTAAAAAATATGATTGCATTCATTCCCTCAAAGAAACAAGCTATATGTCTATGATAAGAGTTATATTGCACATTTTGAAGGAAAATGGAGGATAAACAAGAGAAAGAAAGTGATGAATTAGATGAACTAGTCTATAAAATAATGAACAAGGCTGGGTTAATTTTGTGAAAATGTGCAATTATCCAAAACTATACAAACTACCACACATGAACAATCTACCCAATTGTCATAAAGTCATCATATTTTTGCATGACGAAACGACAAAATTTATCTCTCACTCACGTGCAGTCTCGGCCGAACGATTTACTAATTTTATAAGATTTATCAAAATTGTTTAGGTGTTGAAGGCAGGGTCGACTACGAAAATCATAAATCTTTATTCTCTGCCAAGTATGAAAACTTTTAAAATCATCTTGAGCTGCTGTATGTCATTAGTCATTAGTCCTTTAGAAAGCGAGAGTTACGAATTGTTTTGTGACATGGTACACACAGGCAAACGAACTGTTACAGTTAATCTGATTCTCAAAATCACATATTATTCCTTTAAAAAGTGTAAATAACAATGTTTCTTCCTCTGAATGCATACAATATAAAGTGCCTACCTACACGCACAAACATCCTTTGTCGTGCTTCATTCTTTAACTAACAATAACTTCTAGTCTTCATGTTTGTGTGCCAACGTATTTTCTTAACCGTCCTCCTCACTAAACTATGAATCATCCGAAGAGAGTTCTATTGCAAAAGAACAGAGCGAATTAGCATGTTTTGTTTTGAAATAATACCTTCCGTTTGTCATTTTCCTCTAAAACTGTAAACGCTGCTGCTGCATTCTTAGCAGAATCGCATTTTATCCGAGTTAAAATCCCTTGTTTCCTTTGAAAAAGAAATTGATAGATGATAGGGAACCGTAAATTCAACTGATGAGGATCTTTGGTTTTATGACAAACTAACTTTGTCATGATTGTTTGCAAGCTTTACAAAAAAACCCAGCAGCAAAACTGTTTTTTATGATTGCTAATACTGGTAACTTTAAAAGCATACGTTTAAAAAAAGGTAACTAACTTGCTTATTTCAGGTTGCTGATTGCAGAAAAAATTTTGTCGTCGATAAAAATTTTGCGAACTTCCTGTCTATAACCAAAAAGTTTCTGTCCTAAACCTTTTTGCATGCCAAATTTTCCGTATGAAATGCAATATATTTTCTTGTACACATCAAGTTTAAATTACGCTTATCAATGCACCTCAAACAAACTTTTCATCGAGATATAATTTGTAGCAGGAAGTTTCACTGCCAGGATCCATAATACTTTGACTAACCACTAACTTTTAAAGTTTGAAGGAAAGTTAAGTCGTTATAGACACAGTAAGTCGTTTACAACAGCTCATTAGCTCTATCTTGAAAAGAGTTTTATTTTGTGGCGTGGTGTATGGCAACATTCAAATACTGCTTCATTTCGTCCATCATGAAAAAGTAGAAAATTGCAAAATGCAGTTGCACTTTGCCAATCTCAATGCCCAATAAAACAACAGATACAAAAGCCTTTAAAAAAGAACCTCCGTCTATTTACACTGTTTGTAAATTTTGGCTGTTTACAAGCTTTCAATCTCAATTAACCATTTTTTGTTAGCCTCCTTAGCTTTTTTATTATTAAGTTTTTTGGGACACACCAGATCAAGGTAAAATGGAAAGTGCGACGAGAACGAAGAGCACCTGTATTAAATTTCTTTTCGTCAGACAGAAAAACAGCGCTTTTAAGATGCAAAACGGACACGAGACGTGGGTGCATAAATGAGTCATACACGGTCGACACTAATCCCATCACCTCCCTTGTCAGTTATCATTATCATAATTGTATCGTTAGTAAATTAAGTGGATTTAACTTTGAATATCAAGAGCGTGTATTTGTGTTCCACCATAAAAACTTTACAAAGTGTCCTTTTGAGGTTGTGTAAAAACCCATCAAAATACTTGAGGACAACGTGAACACTAAGAAAGCTTACAACATTGTTCGTTTTCACCTTGATTCCCTTTTTATTTGCCATTCAGTGCTTTGTGATCTGTTGTTACTGCTGTTAAGTCTCTTAAATTTGTCGTATGTTTGTGTTTTTTCTTTAAATCAACCAGGATTGGTTGTTTTATAACTACGTGTTGTGGTTTTCTTTTTTGTGCTTGAGGACAGTCCGTTTGATGGCAAGTTAACGAAAAAAAATCGCAGCAAAATGACTAAAAGGATGACGGTTATTGCGATAAAAATGGTTAGCTTTTATTCATGCTTCTTTACTGCACTCCATACCCCATAGTACATAAAAATGACACAGCTCGATTGAGGATGATGGTATTTGTTTCACTGTGAATCAAGATAAAACGCATTCATCCGCATCCAGCAAAAAACATTAATATTAAAAAAGTACTACTTCGAGGAATGCAACTCTTATACTGGTTAACACGTGCACACATTCTTATTTTTGTACAAATGAATCAAGCACGGATGGCATGCAAACAAATTGTGTTCTTTGCAAATTCGCAAGCATTTTTTTTCTCATCGTGTTATATCCTTTCTGTTTATTTTGCTGCGCTATTACTTTTCTTACATTGAATTAGCTGTGTTTTTCTCTACTCCCGTGTGTTATCGGAGTTTTTTCTGAAATAAATCGACAGTACTAAGGAAGACGATGGGTATTAAAATTAAGTGTAAAAATCTGTCCTCACGCGAAAGAATAAATCAGGTCGTGGCTAACCGCGTATAAATGCTGTATATGAAGCGAGTAATGCGGTAGATTTGATGTGCAACACTTCTTCAGGTCATAACTATTCCGTTTTTGCAAGGGCTAAAATTAGGTTTAAAACCGATCAATATACGGAATGCCTTTTTACACTTATCATTATGCCGTTCCGTCTCAATAGGATTACCAAAGAGTACCGGTTGGCTATGAAGGTAGCGGAGCTTCAAATTTAGGTTGTTGATTGTGAAACATCTATCGGTTTTTGGGTAAAGAGTGATTGGTAAATGGCTGCATGTCTTTCGATTTTTATCTGAATCAGACAGCAAAGGGTTAAAATATCAAATCAGCGCTGAATTATATTTGGATGGCCAAGGATTGTGTGAATTATGGGATGGGGCGTGTATTAGCATTCCACCACCCACAGATCAAGTTTGTCATGCGTAATAGATAGAGAAGAGAATGCAAATCTGTAAACGATAAATCAGATTATGTATTGAATCGTGATCATGAACTGCGTCACTGATTTGCGTAATGTGTACTATGAAACTGATAGGTGCGTGCGAGTGTGAGAATATAATCTAAATCTTCTTCAAGCTATTCATCATTAGCAACATTAAATAAAGTAACCTTTGTGAGTGGTAGGTCGAGTAACTCGTGCACCTTTTGCCTTTATTCAATCGCACTCAGACAAAAATTGAGACTGGGCATAGAGTCCAAATACATTTATATTTGGACTCTAGGCCCGTTGTTTTGGTAGAATCCACAATTTTTGTATTGGCAAGAACTTAAATAGATTTATAGTAGCAATTTATGTTGCAATTCTGTTTAAGTTAACACTGCATCATGTAATTAGGTAACTAAAATAATATCATCCCAATTTCTGTTAAACTGATGCTATCATCGTTAACAGCATGTTAAACAATAATTAAGGGGTATCGCAGCATTGTTTTTTTTTTCTTCAAAAAAGTGTTTACATGCAGAAAGAAAAAAATATTTCATTTTAGATGCCAATCATGTAGCACTACTTTTACTCAACATAACATGAAGTAGTTCACAAGAAACAATACGATAAGATTGGCTAATAATCAGTGATTTTTTTGTATTAACGCGACTTTACAAACTAGCTCATTACTATATAGTTGCTATGATTGTTCATCGTTTGTCGTAGATTGGACACTTACTAATATTCCCATTCACCATTCAAGTTCTTTCTTAACGATCAGATCGACTTTTTCTCAGCCATATAGTAGTTCGTAGCATTGAACTTGATTGGTATGACATAGCATTCCTTATACCCTTTCATTGTCTCTAAATATATTTCAATTTTGTCTTAGTGAATTGCTGATTACTCCAAATATTCATTACATATATATCCTTAGGTTGTAGATTAGCAATGTAATTTTCTATTTTAATTACTCTCCAACCAGACCGATACAGAAACACCCTCGTCATTCTCGTCATTGGTGTTCTTTCAAAACCGCTTTTTTAATTTCACACTTATTAACACTCTTACACGGGCATTTCAAAGAAATCTTTTCTTTACAAATAAGTAGGCAGCCATATTCATTGATGTTGGCTTTTTGGAACTTTTGTTTACGACGAGATGAATTGCGTTTTAATTTAGAATACATATTTCGTCTATTTTGGCAAGCCCAGTACACACTCTACCAATATACCTTTGTAATTCTTGCATCTTGGCTTAACCTGCTTTACTTCCCGTTGTTAGCGTCGAACACTCGTGAATTCCTACAGACAGCTAAAAACCCTTCTCAAAACCAAACATTTTTCTGCCCTCATCTTT
>VICI01001612.1:0-21104 GCA_019593645.1 Akabosia matsudoensis
TTTTTTTTCTCCTTCCAAACAAATTTGTTATACCCACCACACACGCACATCCACACATTCATCATAATTTTTTTTCGTCTTGATGTGTAGACCTACTAGATAGTCATCTAGCTGACATTAGCGTTCATTTGTATTCAGTGCGCCAAGTAAGGAACGAAAAATGAAGTTATTTTTCAAAGGCGTTGTTTGATTCACGTTACATTTTGTGCTTGCATATTTGCAGAGAGATTAAATTTTTGTAGGCTGTGCTTGATTACAATTTCGTGTGAAAGATGAACAGTTTCGATTGTTTTGTTGAGGTGGAATTGCTTATTGAGAAAAAAAATATGTTTTGAAATAGGAATGAAGTAATAATAAATTATTATATTTTTGTCAATGTTAGGCTGTTCACGTAAAGGTTTTTTTCAAATAGGAGATTTTTGTAGAAAAAAAGAAGATTTATTTTTAAAGCGAGATGTCATGTCTAATCGCATCATGCTTTTTGTATGAAAAAATTACACGAAGTAAAGCTTACCTCACACGAGACCACGTTTACAAAATGACGCACGTTTCTAATAGAAGTTTTTGAAAATATTTGATAACAGTCTACAATTATAAGTTTTCAAATGTTGTACAAATCTCTTCTAGGCTTCTAGGTATAAATCATTGATATTCTTGCATGTAGTTATTAGTTGGTCATAGTTGATTCTCTTGATGCACATTTAAAATTTCGTGTTTTTGTTATTTAATTCATTCCATTCGGAATACATTACCCAACCCTAAATAGATCAATTCAGCACCCATATCGGCCAATGTATGCAATTATTAGGGACTTGTGAAGTTTTGCTTTCATTTTTTTTGTATGAACAATATGACTCCTTGAATTTCATCTTGGGAATGCATTCCCAGAACACTTTCGAATTCCACATTCAATATTAGTTTGCTTGTTGTAGGGAGTACGTGTACGTAATCAATATTATTAACGACCCTATCATAATATCATTCATTCCAATTGCATTTCGTCCCACAGTCAAAAGTGGCACTGCCTAAATCGTTTTACTGTCAATTATCGGGAGTCGCGCATCATGTAGATCTTACAGAATGACCAAACAGTTGTAAGAAGTAAAACTGGCAAAGCTAGGAAATCCGTGTTAAAGCAGATGCACTCGCGCAAAAATATATTTTTTAATGGGTAATATAGTCGTAAAATGTAAGCTTGTGGTTTTTCCTGGTGTTTTGTGATGTTCTCGCAATCAAATTTGATCATCTTGATAGCACGCTTTGTGTCAGCTTACTTGGCGTCCTCGCCGCATATACATTTTTTTGGCTAGTTAGGTTACTCAATACGATAAAATGTCAGCCTGAAAACCTTATATAAAGTTTACATTCAATTCGTCCGTGATTATACCTGATTTATTTGGTCTGAGTTGCAATTTTTCAAAATGGGAATTGGAATGATTATGTTTCTGCTTTACTTATGCTAAGTGCAAGCCACAAAACCAAAACAACATTTGCGAAACGTATGCCAAGGTAAAAACATGGTCATGCATAAATACGAGATTAAAAACGGAAAACAACATCCTCCTCTAGTGATCATCATGAGGATCAACAAGAATGAATGTAAAATAATATATTTCCTTTTGTTCTTTACGTAAAGAGCTTTAGTATTTGAGCTGCGCAAAAACAATAATGTCCATCTGCTTAAACTATCGATGGCTTTAAAAGTACTTTTGGTACTACCGACGGTAGTCGAAATAGATCTTCTGTTTCAGTGTATTTGACTAATCAGATTATCATGCTTGTTTTTACTCATGGTTGTTTTTATGTGAATCGGGAATAGTAGGATAAAAGGTAGGCGTATTTTTGAAAAGATTAAACTGGAACGTTTGTGAGTAAGTTGTGTTGCTCATTTTGATGCGTCTCTCGAGTGTCTGGTTTCTCTAGTATTGGTACGTATATATTCATGTGTAATGTTTTCAGGAACATAAAGATGTTACATTTTTATCGTGTGTGATTTTTACATAAAACATTAGTGGAGTTTGTGGAGTGGAAGATTTTAGTGGAACTCGTGCAATACTCATATATTATGAAAATGGACTGCTCAAACGTGGAGGGAATGTTGGATACTCAGATCAGCATATCCTTCATACTCTTTGGAATTTTTTTTCGACCCCCAACCAACCAAATTTGGACCGATTTTCAATGTACGTTCAGGAGAATCGTGCTATCAGTGTCCGTGTATTCCGCGTGGGTGTCCAAAAATAACTTTCCCTTTTTTCTCTTATCTTTCCTTTGCATCTTCCATCATCATCGTTTCACCAACTACCACTCCTATGTCAACAAAGGCAGTAGAGCTAGTGAGCTCATCTTGTGCCTAATCTATCTAGCATGTGAGTGATTTTCGAACGAATATCCGAGATAGAACAAATCAGCTTTGCGCCTTATTCGTGAATGCGTCTTGATTTTAAACTCGTATAGTGTATCGCAACTTAGGAATTTGTCAAGTTGACAATTTCCCTGAAGTTGGTCTCCAAAAGAGGATAATGCGATATAAGTAAAATGTTTGGTATTTTGCTACTCATAGTTCGTGAAAAGGGCAGATGACAGGTTTTGTGCATTACCGATTTCCGCAGTATGCCTGTATAGGTCAACTCAGAGTCTACGTTATCCGTTATTTCGTATTTAGGGAGATGAGGACACGAATCTGCTAGTTTACTTATAATTTTTGCATGGATAGTCTGAATCGAAAAAGTCGGATTGTATTGAAATTTAGACTATATTGGAATGATGACTTTACTGTAAATACTCGCGTAAAAAAAGTAAGTTATGAAGATGATGAGGTTATCATGTTTCTTCTCTTTCAACGACTCACATGTACCAAAGAAGCCCACGTAACGTAAACGGGTGAACATTTTGGAGTAATCGTTTTGCCTTTTTGCTGCTGCATTTTTCTCTTGAGATTCCTGATACGATTTTAATTCATTCTCTTTCTGTTTTTCCTGTAATTTTTACCATGAACGCTTTTACTATTTCCTCAGAATAGAAAACTACCTCAGGTATGTAAATACATTCCTTGTGTGTAGTCTCATTTTCTTGTGGGTTGGCTCTTATTGATTCTCCGTTTGCATTCTTGTTTCTCTCTCTCTCTCTCGCTCGTTTTCGTTGACTTGAACTATGAATGAAGCTTTTCCATTTCCTGTTCTTCTGTTCATGTCATTCCACGAAAGATGAAGAACCTTTTGCACTTGACTTGAGTGCTCTAGCGATCGCGTTGAAACGAAAATTAACATTTCTTCGCCTTTCTGCGCCTTGGCTCTTCATTGAAGCTTGATTTGGATTTTCATTCTGGATGTGCTCCATTAACTACTTCAGTTCAATATAGTTTATTTTTGTAGACTTCTAGGAATATATGTAGATCTGACAAGTAAAAAATCCATGGTTTAGCTAAACTGTGAAATATCTTGCCATTCTTTTCGTGAAGTTCATGACAAGCGACCGGCACTTTTATTTTGTATCTAGTACAATTTTGGTTACGGGTTACTCTCAAAGAGGAAGATGCTTGTCAATGAAAAATATACATTTAGATATGTACACTAAAGTAGCTTTTTAAAGCACTCAAGCTCGTATGGTCGCCAAATAGTAAATAATGACAAAACGTGAAACATGTCGCATGAAAAGGAAGATGCGGAGGAGGAAGGGAGAAGGCGTGTTGTTTCCCTGTCATAATTAGACGTGTACCCATAAACACGACTTCTTTATTGTTTTAAAGTAGTCGAAGCAAAACATGGAGTTGATATTTCTTGGATTGCGTTCTGGCAGCAGTGTGGATGGTGATTTGAACTTCTTTGAAGTACTAGGGAAGTAGGTTTTTTTTCTGAGTATGGAGTAGTGCGTGAAACATGATGATGGTAGTTTTTGGATTGGTTCATTGATATTGATTCATTTTTTTCATCATGACCTGATGCTCGACAAGCGAGCTCTTACATCGAAGGTGCATTAGCTGCCAACCTACACGCTCTGCTTAGAAGGACACGGACGTCCGGTTGCCCATATTTAATGCTATCATCATCTTAAAACACGACGAATTAAAAATATAAGGTTGAAAGGTAACGGTTGAAATTGATTCATTTGCCTTAAGCCGGATATATCTTCCGATTCAAGTTTTACCTGCGGTAAACGGTCTGTGTTAAATTCAGACAGACATTACTAACTGTCCTATAACCTTATTCATAGTCTCCAAAATAACATGTTATCGTATTATTTTCGTCTGGCGCACTTAGGTATGTCGTGGTTTAGGTTTTAGAGCATGATTATAAAGATTTATGCTCTAAACTTCGTTCCTCTATAAATCGTGTTGACTTACTGAACTGAATTCCGATTTGATTGGTTGGTAGCATACTACGGCTTTAGTCAATTTGCGTGTAAATTTCGTATAACCCATAATTTTCGTCAACTACCGGATATTTTTGCGAAGATGAGCTTGTTTGCATATTATAGTTGTGAGAATCCTCATCAGCAACCTGATGCAAGCTCTTGTCTGTCACTATTCTGCCAGCACTAAGCAAACTCTCTATTATCGTTCATGAAGCAGAGTAAATCTTCATCATCTTACGCTCACTGTAACACACATTAAAATCTTAACCATTTTACCTTTTCTGTTGCGAAAGCGCTAAATTTTCGCTTCTGACTAAATACTAATGGTATTATATTTGTTGGGGTTTTGAATTTGGGGACAAACTTGTGTCTTATTTTCTACTTTTAAAGGTATGTATACGAGACCGATACCAGTGGCTGGTGCATAATGGTATGGTTTTTTGTACGTTCTCTAACAAGAACAAGACGAAACTTGCTTTTAAATATTTAATTGAAGTATGCAATGAATGACAAGTAGTTAGTGTAGGTATATCCGCATTGCACAAGTTTCATCAGCTTAATAGTTTTGTAACTTTATTGTTTAAGAGATGAGAAAGCATTGAATAATCCAAATATCTGTGGCTTGTGGGGATCTTTCGTCTAGCCACTGCAGATGTAGTCCTCAAGCATTGCATTTTTAATGATGTGCACATCTTCATCACGAGCTCATTTTTATTAAAGCTTTTAAATGGTTGCTAAATTCATAAAACATTTAAAATGCTATGTTTTTGATAGCTTCACTAGGCAGTGCACTACGTTTTATACATTGAGTGGACTCTCAAATCTCGAGTGATGTGGGGAGGTAGATCTTTAAACAGCTTGTCTTGGAATCCTTGTCGAATTGATCTCTCCGCGTGTGATCGTGGGGCCTGTGGTGACAGAATAGCGATGTTTTGAAGTTTTGAAGTAACCCAACACTTTGTTGTGTCTCATATGCAGATGCGGTGGTTGCGCTGAAACCTTCATTTCACTATGATGGATAAAAACATGTCCTTGGTTCCTCGTATCTGGTTAAAGGGAAAAGGATGGGATACGACGGGAAGCATAAAATCCGCAAGGGATGTATATTTATTACGTAGATACTTGATATAAATCTGCTAACCTGTAGCTCAACATAAATCACTGTTTTCCCCTCTCTCATTTGTTGTCTGTCAACATTTTACTTGTTAACTGGTGGTGGTCAGTGGTCATTTCACTTAAAATGACGAGTAAACCAACATAATTAACACTTAGCGCATCCCTTTATGTTCTCTATACTCGTGTTTGAATTTCACTTACAACATAGTAGCCTTTGGCCATGTCTATGTCCAACGTTTGATTCAAATGAGACAGAATAATAAGGATGAAAGTATAGTGGTGCTGTTAAATATGCGTAAAATATGTTACAATGAAGAACAATGATTATATGACACTGCGAAAACGAGGCCTCCTTTCAAATACGTATACCTATCTATACATACACATCCTCAGTTTACGTCCATTCTAACTAATTTTTATTCAAGTCTCTATGCCGGTTTTTGCTCATGAAGCCTGTTTTTTATTCAGTCTGATCATCATACATAATAGTGATCTGATCAGAGAATATTTCTTTTATACCGTGGTTTTCGTATTCGTTTGACTATGACTTGTTTATTTTAGAGTTTTATAAAACATCATCAAACTTATTTAGATACGTTCACAAGTACAGCTAAATTCTGATGTGGTCTATGAAGCGAACTAATCAAACATTCTGTCTAGCAGTTAGACTCGCGTGGTGGCTGGGTATGGAATGAAGTTTTTTTCTTGTGTACTTTCATCATCGCCGAAGTAATAAGTGGTATATGTCAGTTCACAAAAGGCCTTTTGAAAATACAAAGTGGTCGGACGCTTTTTTTCTTTCAAATTGGCAGATCAGATGGTCCAGACTATGCTTGTTCTCACGCTATTAATGCAACTTGCATGAAAATGCTGCATAACTTTGATTGTTTACTTGAATTAAGGAGTCAAACCAAGTCATTCATCAAGTCGTCATTAATCTTAATAAAGTTAAGAATGTGCAGCGCAAAGAAAGCTTACTACTTAGGAAAATATTAGCAAAGAAACTTCACTTTCCCAAAAACTTGTGTGGGGAAACGTGAAACAAAGCTATAAGTCAATCAAAGTAATTGCCGATAAACTTTCTATCACATTATCAGTCAATTTTCATTTTAACCTCGCAACTTGTTCAAATGATGTGATTATGTGAAAAATAGCTATAATCTTCTAGTGAACAATCATGATTTTACTTGTATCTCTCAATGATCAATCACAATGTCCCTGACCAAACAACAAGTACGAGATAAACGTGATTCAATTTTTAAGGAAACACTTCCTATTTACAAAAAAAGCAACATGAAAGTCTGCACACGCATGTGACCTTTCTTAGTAAAACGTGATATATAAAGATTCTCTGGAATTTTAAAAGATTTCTATTGTAAACGCGTTTCAAAAGAAGCAACTTAAAACATATATCTTGTCCTTCTGCGACCACCAGCTTTTTCTCCAAAACTTTGAACTAATACATAGTACCAGCAGAAATAATCCACATCACGAATCTCATCATCATTTCGTTTCGCCCTATTAGGCATTTCCGCACCGTCTTTGTTTATGACGGGTCGTCAACACTATTGCCTCTAGAGGAACTCTATGACGAGAAATCCTATAACGTTACGCAATAAAATTAAGCTGATTTTTTTAGTGTTCTCGTATACGCGAACACGACCTGCTTTATCATTGTGAAAAAAGACGCGATATTCCTTTTTTCAGTCAAACATTTTTAATGGTCTATACATAATCATTATTCATGTTCAGTTGAAAAAGCACGTCGGGATGTTACTCCGTGATGTAGTGCCTATATACGTACATCACTGATTTTTACTTCATTATCACAAGAAGGAGAAATATAAGTGCGTGGGTACACAGGCCACGAAACAATTTCTTTTTTATACGAAAAACGATACACACTCGCGTAGTATTTGGCTTCGTCGTACACATGGAGTCTTCGTGTACGATGAAGACGTTCTTGAAAAACTGACTACGACGTGATCAGTGCTTGTAGTCAACTCGAACTATAACGAAACAGAAGCGACGCTCGAACACATTATCGTTGTGGCTGGTTTATGTAGCTTGAAGCGCGGTGCACCCACATCGAAATTCACTTTTTTTTCCTGTGCTTTTGCTCTCCTTATTTTTCGTCGACGGAGTCAACGAAATGTTCCATTGTTAGGAGTTTTTTTTTGTCATGATTTAGTTTTAAAATATGAACACCCATCGGTAACAATAATAATAAGTTTTTTTTTCCTCGTCTCTCGTCATCTTCATTATTATTATCCACCCTTTTCTCTTCGCATCGCATTGCACGTATTTCCAATTTTCGTCATAGCATGCCCAGTTTTGAATACGAAGCAGTTGTTTCCAATAAGCTTGTTTTTGTGAATTGTGACCAAGTGTGTCGAGAAGGCATGTGGTGGTAGTGGCAGTTTGCGATTATCATAATGTGACTGTGAACTTAACTAGTGGGTAAAATAGCATCATTGCTGTTCTACTGCCATCGCCCTAATCCTGGCAAGAGAATGCGTAGCACATGAAGAAAAGTTGTAAGTAAAACTCTAGCGTTCGGTTGATATCAACAAAAGACTGATTTTTAAGTATCTGATAGGTAGAAAGGCATGCTTTAAACATTTTTTTCTTCCTTCCTGTTAGCTCTTTCATCGCAGCGAAATTTAAGTTTGCTTATTGCAAAAGGATTGGCAGCAGAATCATCCATGGAGTAGAACTGGGGCTACTGGGAGTCATCGTTGGTGTTGTGATTTCAAAATGTGAACTGTGTGCCCGTCTTTGATATATCGTTTCTCCTATTTTTTCAATATTCATATCTTGTCGTAGCACACTACTGTGATACGTAATAGCGGTTAGAAAACATTGCGCCTTGCTATATTACAAGACATCTTTGCTTTTAGGGGATCATTGCATCGCAAAACAGATCGCCATACTGGCAGTAGTAGAACTTCTCATATCGTTGCAGAACAGCGGTAACATCAAGACACACAGGAGTCATTGGTCGTCTTCAGCAGCATCAACATACATCAGAAGATCGCGTCCTGCTCGATCATCCTCCTTGCAGAAAAAAAACTACATTTTCATCTGCACCCTTTTTCTAGTCGATTTTTTTTACTAGTAACACAGTTAAAAATAACATCAGAGATTCCAACACAAAAATGTTTCGAAAGTTGTTGCAGATGTTTTGTGAAAAACGAAGAGTATAAGAATACGAGCTGTAATATAAACGGTGCTAGCAGGCTAAAACACGCGTTTTATTTTCTTCAATTTCCGTCGACATAGTAGGTAGATCTGAACATTGAAGTGCACTTTGCGCGAGAGGAGAATAGGCAGTGAGAGACAAAGTCTTAGGACGCGTGAGTCTCTTATTACGTGATCATTGTGATGATGATGACGATGATATGACTGCAAGGAAGACGAAGATTTACTAGAGAAAGACCAGACACAGTTTTTTATTTTCCATTTTTTTCATAGAACACTTGATGACAATTTTCGGTTGGGGAAATTAAAGTGTGTAATACAACATGGTGTCATGGATGAAATATAACTTGCATAACACTGGCATTTTCAAGGAGATAAGTATCAAGTGCAGTTTTTGTGTGGACCGTGTGCACTACTAGTCCAGATTTGGCTAGGAGAAAATTAAAAGAAGAAGGCGCGTCTCCTTTTTCAAGTGTTATCTTCATCATCAAAGAGCTGTCGGTTCGTTCCTACGCTGACTGCGATCATTAGAAGTTGTATGTCATCGTACTCGTTACTTTAACAAAGTTGGGGTGGTATACGAACTGTGTTTCTTTGTGAAGTGTAAGGCTACACGGAACGTTACATCTTAGTGCATGACTTTGTCTGAAGATCACGAAAGAATTTTCATGAGAAGATCCTAGGAGAAAACAAGAATCCAATAGGAAATTTAGTTTTTTTGATGGGCTGCTGAGACAGAAAAAAAAACAACCGGAAACGTGAAAGACATCGTGTTTGAATTGTTAGATGACACAATATGATTCCTTACATGAAAGTAACTGAGGCATAAAAAAGTGTGAAAGTGAAAACAAATTCGAAATTTTTAATGATTTTATGGTGCGTTTAAAATTATGAGTTCAGAGGAAGTGGCTGAGCTGGCTCAGGCCATACATAACCATGCAGATGCGCTTTATGAAAGTTGGACTAAAGGACAGGAAGCTATGAACATGAAGAGAATGGAGGATACTTTGGAGCTACTTGCGGATCCCGGCTTGACCCCGAAATTGGAACACTTAGTGAGTTCATTTGTTAGACGCGATAAAGCGAAAAGGCAGTTCCAACAGCAGCAACCCTCTTCACAGCAACGGCAAAAAAGTCCACCGAAAAGTTTAGACCCGCAAGATATTTCCCAGCAAAATGAAAGGGAGCCAAGTCCAGGAAGTTTTGGAAGAACAAAAGCGCTACCGAAAAGTATACTGGCGGTGGTTCAACGATTTGAGCAGCCGCAACAACCGCAAGATATAACCCGGGAAAGAAGTCCATCGCAAATGTTTGCCCCTGTAGTTTCTTCAATAATGGGAAATAATCATCATCATCATGAGAATAACAACAGTGTTGTGGTTGTGGATGGTGGAAATAAAGTGAATGTAGCGAGTATTGGAAAAGTGACAAGGAATGTGATTTGGGCTGAGTCAAGCAGTAACAGGCAACAAGTAACAGAAAGGAAAGTTGGTAGAGTGTCCAGCCCTAGTTCATCCGCAAGTCCTAGTCCTTCACCAGTTGGAAACCAGTCAGGAGGAACGACGACATCAAAAGCATTTAGTTCGGTGAAACACTCAAGAACATTTTCTACTAGTCCTGGTTCTGGTGCTGACATTGGAACTGGCACCGGAAAAGAGCGACATATTCCAATACAACGATTTGACAGTCCTGTCAGCATCAGCAATGGCAGCTCTGTAGTTACTACAAATGGTTACTCGTCTAGTCCTGCTAAAACAAATGGATCTGTGTCGGCGACAAACAGTACTCAAAAGAAATTGGAGTTACTTCATCATCCCCTCATCCTCAATAGTAGCCCTGTGCCATACAAAAATGAAATGAGAGAGCTGGAAAGAGAGGAAGAAAGACTTTTTCATGCACTACGAACAGGACAACTCGTCCATGGAAGTTTCGCCAACAATCGCAATGCATCGTCTACCCCGGAGAATTTATCATCCCGTGGTGGCATACCTACGTCTCCCTCTGAAACTGGTCTACCAAGCTCACCTCCTTTAAGCGTAAGCCCTACAGGTAGCAATGGTTATTCTCGTGTGGCATTCGCAAAAGAACGAATACGTCAGAGTCAACAACATCCTATGACCCAACAAAGACTTGAATTCAAAAATAGACTGCCGTCCCCATCAGGTTCTCTAGCCGCGGCGATAGCGCTTCAGCAAGGAAAGCAAAAATTTCAACCATCCCCACAAAATGGATCGAGCCCATCTCTTGCTCCCTTAATTACTACCCCATTGTTCACTTCCATCGACGACGAAAGTGCCGGTGTCAACCGGGATAATCAATACACTGGCGGATATCATAGTCGTTTTAACGGTTTCCGGTTTGGCCCCGGTTCAAGCGTAGCAGATCGTGTTCAAATGTTTGAAAAGTATCCCACCTCTAGTATATCCCTCACAAGTCCTCCTCAATCACCAGGCTCGTCATCTGCATCTTCCACATCGTCAGCTCCAGTGTCACCCTCATCCTCAAGTAGACTTGATGCAGTTGCCAACATTAGTAATAGTATTGTTGCTGCGCGAAAACAACAGTTGCAGCAGCAGCCCTCATCTTCTCCCACTGCAACTCCGTGGAGAGGTTCTCCTAATAGAGAAACAAGCTTGAGTGTCACCTCCCCCTCCTTCACCAACAACCACCTCATCTCTAATGTGAACAACCTGACAAAATCACCTACTACTTCCACTTCTACTAGCACCACCAATGGCACCCATCAGCAACCTTTCCACAATCATCCGCATTCTCCTAATCTACATCCACAGCTCTTTCAAATTGTGAGTACACGTTTAGTACAGAGTTCAGCACAGCCTGCCTCTGTTTTGTCTCTTCCCGTAGATTGTATTTTTGTTCTTATGTTAGTGCTATATTTTCATTAGATCTTTCCAAATGCGCAATAATAGACTGTAAAAAGGGATAATCATAATGCTAAGGTAGGCAGGCAGCACCATAACCCGAGACTATGGCCTTCTTTGTTGCATGTGGAAAAGTACATTAGCTTTCGTTGGCACATATCCAAAACTCCAGAAACGCTCGCAAACTGCCTGTCCCCGCATCTCTTCACTTGTTTTCAGCGGAAATTCCTTTCACAAAAATTCACACAAGCATTTGTAAAATCTGTCTTCTCTGTGTACGATTGCCTTTATCATGCGTTTATTAATAATAATTTATATCTTTTTCCATACTTATATCATATTTATCCTCAACACTCGCCACAATATCTTCGTTCAAATACTAAATACTAAATATTTACAATTTCACGGGACGACGAGGAGCTACTTGAGCCAGATTCATGTTTTGTTGTGGAACATTAAGAACGAATAATAGATTGTCCAATGAATCATGACAGATATTATGAGACCTTGTCGAATTACACGAATAGCCAAGTACATACTTTATTGTTATGTAGCTGGCCATTGATATTATGATCGTTGTGTTGGCACATATAACAATATAATTAAAAGGAATGATAATGATAAAAGGTTTTGCTGATAATAGCAATTATACTTTAGCTATACAGGAAAAGATTCGACATGACGCCTTTGAAAATTTGCCATTTTTTGGCTTTAAAAGCGGCATTGTTTTGTGCAAGTACTAAAGGAGAAGCGACGGGTTTCAAATGATGATGCATGCTCCTCTGTTGTTCAGTTTGATTACAAAATGTCTGATCTTGACTTTTACGGTCTATTTAAATCCTTCATGAGCGCGATTTATATTGTACACACACTGCATTGTCATTATAAATATGAAACTTTTATGGTGTTTTAAAGACATGATTGACGGTAAAGGGCGAGATTAACAGATTAGTATTAACATGATGATAAAAATTAATTCTTTTTTTGTTGATTCATTTATTTGTAGCACATTGATACGGCAGCAAGTGGAATACCAAAAGGTCAGTCGAGTCCGAAAACTCCTGTGAGTAGTCCACGTAGTACAACCAGTAAGAGACACTCGGCAAAGGATGTGCCTCGGTTTTATTTCCCAGAGGGTAAACCATTGTCACCAACTGTTATTGAAGAAACGTTAGCCAAAGCGGAGGAAGAAATGAAAAAGCATAACAATGGGAGAGTGGCTTATGCAGAATTCGCTGGCGTGAGTAAAATGTTAATGTTTTTCCATCAGAAAGGAAATGCTTTTCCAAATTGACGTATCTTTTTGTTTGTTTTGCTCTACGTGAGTAGCTGTTATCTGCAGCTGGTATTCCGATTTTTTGGAAAAAGCCTTTCTGGACCGCGATGGGTCTCGGACCGGAAGATGTTTTGAGTGCCTTCACATATATTCCATTTCTTCGCAATTTGCTGTCAGACTGTCCGGACGACGCGAGTAGATTCATGAGATTGCTCCATGCTGCTGCGAAAAATGCACCAAGCCTGAATACCAGCAACATTAATAGTAATAACAATAATACAATCAATGCCAGCAATAACAACAACAACCAGAGTAAATACGCCGGTCTTGCTGACGCATTCAGTGAGGATGTGAGGGAACTTGAACTGCATATGTCAGATTTCGTACCAATGATTCAAGATATTATCGACACACATCAGGGTGAGCTGAGACATTGAAATTAAACCAAAGGGAAAAATGTTTGATTTAAAGTTGTAACGTTATTCCGTTTGTTTGGCTGAATGATTGGACAGGTTTGGGATTCCTAAGGGATGCTCCAGAGTTTCATAGTAGGTACATAACTACAGTTGTGTCTCGAATTTTCTACAAAGTAAACCGGTCTTGGTCCGGGAGAATGACACTATCTGAATTGCGAAGATCAAATCTGCTAAGGATTATCAAGCGTCTAGAGGAAGAGACTGATATTAATAATGTTACCGAGTACTTTTCGTATGAGCACTTTTACGTGATATATTGTAAGTTCTGGGAGCTTGATAAGGACCATGATCTACTCATCGATAAGAATGATTTAAGAGGTCACGCAGATCATGGTAAGGAAGAAATCAAGCCAAACACCACTTGCACAGTTGAAATCCTTTTGCATCTCAATGTATTACAATCTTGGAATACCTTTTCTCTATTTTAGCACTGTCGGGTAGAATTATTGAACGAATATTCAGTGGTACCGTACTACGGGGCTGGGATATGACCACATCCACCCGAGCTCCAACAGATAAGATGACATACAGTGACTTCGTATGGTTTTTGTTATCTGAAGAGGATAAGAAAACTCCTACTGCCATTGGTAAATGATATGTATTAATGTTATAGTTTTAGCTAAACAAAAATCTAGTTTGTTGTAATTCAGTAGTTGCTGTTCAAATTTCCCCTAAAGCGCTGTTGACTATTTTACAGAGTACTGGTTCCGTTGCTTGGACCTGGATGGAGATGGGGTTCTAAGCCCATTTGAACTTCAGTATTTCTATTGTGAGCAGGAAACCCGAATAGAAGCTCTTGGAATTGAGCCATTGGACTTTGCTAACGTATATTGTCAGTTTGTCGATATGTTGCAATGTCCTTCAACAGGTTCGTTGAATTTCAAATATATTTCTGTGAAGGTATATTTTATACTCATGTTCCATCGTATTGTATTTTATAGTTGGTATCCGGTTGAAAGATTGTAAACGTAATCCACAATTAGCGGCCTGTGTATTCAATACTTTATTTAATCTGGACAAATATTTGGAGCATGAGCAGCGTGATCCTTTTGCAGCAGCCGCATCAGGTGCCAATAATCCCGACGGATTTGAAGCGGAATCTGACTGGGATAAATTTGCTTCAGCAGAATATGATTCTCTAATTGCAGAAGAAACCCCGTCAGATCACATGTATGATTTAATTACACTTATAGTTGGCCCATTGTATAGCAAAAAACGTACTTAAATGTAACGTGTTATTTTTCTATTTCACAGGCACAATTCTGATTTTGAAGATGCTATCTCGCCTACCTAGCAAATCTTGTCCTGTGGATGATAAAAGGAGATAAATAGTACATAGTCTATAATCACGTCTGCCATTTTTTCTACATTGAAAATAAAATTATTTTTTCGTTTACTGTTTACTCAAACAGCTAATCATATGTTATCTACGAAATATATTACATTAAAACTTTTTAAATATATACTTTATACCACTGTTTTCAAAACTGCAACAATATTGTAACTAAACCTCAAAGTGCGTCTTCGTCATTCTACTTCTTTCTAATCTGTTAGGCTAATGGATGACATTGGTTATTAAAATATGCACTACAAATATAGCGAAGCGTCAAAGAAAATGTATCGTAAATTATGTAATTTTTGTGCTACCGTTTGGCAGTGAAATTGTTTCTACTGATATTTTGCCTCACATCTTCCTTAGAAATCTCTCGAAAGAACAATCAAGTTTACGAAAAGCTATAATTAAAACAAGTAATATAGGATTACGTGTTAGCGATAATAACGTTGCGTTACCCAAGTCATTAATTTGTGCAAAACTCATACCTAAAAATATGAAAAATGGAATAAACAATCAAGTCGTTCGTAAAAAAACAATTTCCTAAAGTGCATACAACTTATTTGGCCAGCAACGCTGCAATACACATGCGTTTGAAATGACACGTTTGCGTTCGAAGTAGCAATCAACTTGTCAAATTAGAATTTATAATAAAGTTTGATGGTTTTCTAACGGATAGTTTCTAATTACCGGTGTTCATCAAAAAAGAAGGATAATTGGTGTATCGAGCAAGTATGAGATAATTTAGTTAAGTGTGGTCGTTGCTTTTCTTCTACTCATTCTTTTCTTTCGTCGCGATTATCCGCAAAGATAAAGATAAAGATTTTAAGAACGTTGTTTTTTTGAATACCCCGAAACGAAAATAATGAAAATAATGTTCTTTATGACTCTTGTAATAATTAAAAACGTAACTGTTTTGTTGCTAAAACAAGCGTGCATTCAATAATCTTGATGATTAGCAAGACTACACATTGTTGGTTGGTTTTTAATGATTTTTTTCAGCATAAAGCCGGTCGTTTTCGTCAAGCATGCCTGATTTTCGCGAACTATTATTTTTAAGAAATGTAATGGCAATATCTCGGCCTATAGGCTATATCGGGCTTTGTGGTTTGGTAAAACGGAAAAGCAAATTGAAACAGACCACTGTGTATACCCATTTCAGTTGCCAAATAGTTTCATATTTACCAACGATTGACCACATACAAAAATCGAGAGCATGTTTTTGGTATTTGCTAAAAGAAACTTGTTGAATAGGCAAAGATCGATGGACACAATGTGGAATCTGGAATAGTTTGTTATCAGTTACTAGTTTATACTATACTGTATACGACACGGACAGTAAGGTTCATTTCATATTGAAGATGTGTTGAGTGTTATGAGTTGCTTTGTGCCACACGAATTTCACAAACGCCCAGGTCAATATGAAACAAAAAATATCTTGGAACACTGCTCAGCTACTGGCAATACTACTGATTCATTTTCATGCAAGTGAATCAGTCGGGCCCGCCAATTATGAGGTAAAAGTGGAAGTTATAACTAATCAGGCAACGCCTCGGAGAGCTGGTCCTCAGTATGTTGCTACGAAAGGAGAGCCTTGGCCAAAGCCACAGCTCCGCAATACTTACAATGAGACCTTTCTGGTTGTACGCGCCCCAATTTTCCGGTTCCAGGTATTCAGCAATTTTGTTTCGCCACTCGACTAACTGATTGAATCATTATACAACCCATGTAATGTTCTGGATGCTTGATAGATTGTTAGGAACAAATGTGACATGGTCGAAGATGCGATAAAACGCTACTACGGAGTTATTTTGCGTGAATCGACGGGACTTAAAAGCAAGCATCTTCAGTTCTCAGATTTGCTTTATCAAAACAAGTCCAACCACACTTGGAAACAGGACAATAAGTTTCGTGGGTATTTGGATGTTCTACAAATCGATCTTATGGCTCCTTGCGAATACCTTCCTCATGAAAACATGGATGAAGCGTGTATGAAAATGTGTCTTAAATTTACAAGTTAACATTTCCATTTGCCCCCTTGATATACGAAAAATTTTAAATAAATTGTATAGACGAACTGAAAATTAACAGTCCTGGAATGGAAGGACGTGGACTTTTAGTGGCCAGTTCCAACTGGGGCATTTTGCGAGGACTGGAGACTTTCACTCAGTTACTCTATATTTCTGATGATTCATCTGTAGTAAGCTCAATTTTTCCATTTTAATTTGTGCCTTTATTGCAAAGGTTGTATTTTTGTTTCCGATTGACAGCTCAGAATAAACTCGACACTGGTTCTGGACTATCCTCGCTTCAGTTACCGGTCCGTTTTAATCGATACGTCACGGCATTTTATGAGCATGAAGGTCCTTCGTCAGAATCTTGACCTTATGGCTATGAATAAATACAACGTATTCCATTGGCACATAGTTGATGACCAGTCATTTCCTTATCAAAGCAGAACGTTTCCAGAGTTAAGCAATCAGGGTGCTTATCACCCTTACACACATGTCTACACACAACAAGACATTGCTGAGATAATCGAATATGCCAGAAACCGTGGAATCCGCGTCATAGCTGAATTTGATACACCTGGACACACTCAAGCATGGGGGGTTGGAATTCCCGGCTTACTAACACCCTGTTTCAATAATAACGGCCAACCGGATGGAACATTTGGTCCGGTTGACCCTACAAACCCAAACAACTACAAATTCCTCCAAGATTTCTTCAAAGAAATTATTTCAGTTTTCCCTGACAAATATTTACATTTAGGAGGTGATGAAGTTTCTTACGATTGTTGGAAAAGCAGTCCATTGATAAAACAGTTTATGGAACAAGAAAATATGACAGTGTTCGCGCAAGTAGAAGAGTATTACATGCAAAAACTGGTCGACATTGTGAAAACGTTTCCCAAAAATGTTTCCTACATTGTATGGCAAGAGGTCGTGGATAACCAAGTTCGAGTCAATAAAAACACCATTGTCCATGTCTGGAAAAATAATGAGGTTCCAGAAGAGTTAGCCCATGTTACATCATTAGGCTACCGGACGTTAACTTCTGCCTGCTGGTATTTGAACAAAATTTCATACGGGATTGACTGGTACCCATATTACGACTGTGATCCCCATAACTTCAATGGAACTGCTGCTCAAAAAAGACTGATACTAGGCGGAGGTCCTGCAATGTGGGCAGAGTATGTCGACTCAACAAATCTTATCCCACGCTTGTGGCCGCGAGCCTCAATTCCCGCAGAACGACTGTGGTCAAATGAAAATGTTCGTAATAAGTCAGATGCAGCGAGGCGTTTGGAGGAACATAGGTGTAGGCTTTTAAAAAGAGGATTCCAAGTTCAACCAGGAAATGGACCAGGATTTTGTAGCACGGAGTGGGATTAGAGTTTACCATTTTTTTTATTCTCGTTGTTTGGTTTACACTTTAAGACATGGGTTCACATTTCGATTCATTTGGTACGTACTCAATACTGGTGGGTGGTATTAATAGAATAGCACTGAGACAAATATAATAGCAGCACATGACATTCTTACTTAACTCCAATTTTCAATCTATCTTGTTACATTCAATTTTTTAGATTATCGAACAATTACTCCATTTTAACATTTGTATTTCAACAAAAGGTCGGTTTTTTTAATATTTTCAATACTGTTTGGATATAATAAAATACAAAATATAAACA
The DNA here is from genome assembly GCA_019593645.1 of Akabosia matsudoensis. Lineage (NCBI taxonomy): Eukaryota > Metazoa > Arthropoda > Collembola > Entomobryomorpha > Paronellidae > Akabosia > Akabosia matsudoensis. The sequence goes on from VICI01001612.1 coordinate 18,332, forward strand.
CGCGATATCAAACAAACATTTCTTTCTCTGAATATTTATCTTTTATAAGAAACCAATTCTCAAGTTTTTTCGCAAAATACAGTCAAACTAACTTTCTGTCACATACATACAACATATGCACAAAAAATGAGATTGCGTACTTCAGGGATAGATGAATACAGTCAATGGAAGTAAGGTTTTTCGGTCATGTCAATTTACAAATACATAACTTCATAGTTAGTTAAAGTAGTATAAAACTATGTCATATCTTGTAGTGTAGTTACTAAATACGGCATCCAGGCCGTCTTCAAGCGGATATGAGGTAAGCGTCTTTCTTGTAATCTATAAAAACAAGCGAAACAGTCGTCCATTACATCTGCCAGTAACTTTCCAGCTAAGGCGTTCAATAAAAAATGCAATGCTTACACAAAAACAAGTTCCTAGTTAGATGAATTGACTTCCTAGTTCACTACTTTCGTTGAGACCAACTGGATGAGTTGTTCCAAGCTTGTTTAGGGCTTGAACCCCAAGCGCTCCCAGTGCTGTAGGAGGCTGTTGAGGTCTTTTGGACGCTGTATGCAAACAAAACAAAGAAAGTCCGTCAGGTTACAGTGTCATTATTTGAAGTTAATTGCATGTTTCACAATTTTTATTTAAATATAATCCATAACACTTTGATTGTTTACTTACGTAAAGCTGCTATTAGTAGCGGTAGCCTCGCTGGAGGACGATTTAATGACCGAGTTGATAGCTTGGGCTCCTTGGCGCTGAAGCCTCCACACCCTTCCTCCAAGGGTTGGTACGAATTTTGCCGATGAAGACATTTTTATATGCAAGTAACTTGGTATGTAACTCACACCCTGTTCAAGTTTATAAAAAATGTTAGACTAGTTTATTGAACAGTCACTGAAGTGATTAGTAGGTAGTAAAAGAGACACACGCGTCGTTCCCGTACCACTGCCGCTCTTCAAGTGACCACGTTCAAGATGCTTTTCTGTTGAGTGAGTGTGCTCGAGACTCGAGATGAATGAGAGCTCCCTTTTCTTCCCTCTTTTTTCAAGGATTGCAAGCTACACAACAGCCACCTACATTTTTTGACTTTAGTTTGACGTGGTTTGCATGCCACCCTGTTTGATATCCTAAAATCCTATTGTTGGAAAAACCTCAACTAGCTATCAGTACTCAGTACTACTCCACTCTGCAGTTTTTTATCATATCATTCATCGTTGTACTCATTGTACTAGGTATTCCGTCATTCGTCATCATTTTCATGAGAAATATTTGGTTGAAACTTTGATGGCGTATGTAAAATTCCTATATTTTTGCATGCCATGCCATGCATTACAAAGATGATTCAGACACAGATCTACAATGGACAGAGATTATGGGATAAGTTCAGTAAAAAATGCAAGCTTTTTTGGAGGCGTACCAACTTGTTGATTGGAGCATGCCGTGGGACGCGTCCTCTACGATGCCAATTACAAGCTTAACAGGTATCATTGCCACTATCACATATTATTTCATTGTCAACAGTTGTTTCGTCATGCTGAAAAAAATGAGTTAAAATTTGGATGTCTGATGAAGGAAGGTAAGCAGGTGTGTACCAGGATGCTCAAAGCTTTTGACTGAAAACCTACAAATTGTGTCAAATATAGATTTGTTTCTTTATTGACAATATGCATTCAATATTGTATAGATCATTATTTGGGTTGAATGGGTTTAAATGTCATAAATCTCTATTGACAAAAAAGTTATAATACAAATAATAATAATTGGGTATCTGCTGGTGTAATCTTGTATACTTTAGGTTTTATGATGTAAAACTTATAACTGGTTTACACAGGTTTTGTGTGAGGATAGAATGCATCATTAAAAGAGCAATTAACTTTCGTGTGTAAAGGACGTCAACGTCACCATATAAAACTTTATCCTGTAAGCAGGATTTTTGTAAAAATACGTTAGCATTTTCTCTCACGTTTTAAATGACAGAAAAGTAAAACATGTTTTATGCGGTTTCATGAAGACTGAGGACGATAGGCACAAAACACAAATGACCATTTGAAAAATATAAATAAATGAATTCAGATAGATTGGAACTAGTCTAACCGATAGCAATTCATCATAAAATACAATTTAGCATACATGAAAATTAGACGGCGCGTAGGCGTTATGTCGTTATTATGAGCGAATGGGCCATTTAATTGAACTTATGGATGCAAAGTAGTTTTTGCATATTAATCATAATTGTGAATGTCGATAGAATATTATCATCGCTTTGTATGTAGTCTCAATGAGGCTTTCTATAATTTTCATATACACATAGTGCATAATACTTTCGCTCAATACATGAGATCATATACATATGTATGAGAGATTTTCCTTTTGATTCTGAAATTGTATGAGGGTTTCTGATTCTGAATACTCTTAAAGCTATACAGTACTGGTTTCGAAAATCTTCAGTTGTGAACAAGTGCAACATAAGCTAGGTGTACGTAAACTAGACCATACAATAATTTTTTCAGTCTTAATTATAAAGACAATGTGGAATGTAGGAGAAAACCATGCAAACGCATATATTTCATTAGGTTGTCACACGTGCCAAAGTCAAAGCATTTTCACATTTTGTGTCTCAATTAAAATTATGGAATTAGAATATTTTCTGGAAAATGTTGTTTCCGTAAATGTTTCGGACAAAAATTTTGTGCTTAGCAGGTACTACTAACCCAAAGTCCCTTAAAAGTAGACATGCTAAATATTGAAATCCTCATTTTCATGCCAGGACACGGGATAAATC
>VICI01001613.1:0-21093 GCA_019593645.1 Akabosia matsudoensis
CTGTCTATCCGTCTGTCTGTCTATCCGTCTGTCTGTTTATCCGTCTGTCTGTCTATCCGTCTGTCTGTCTATCCGTCTGTCTGTTTATCCGTCTGTCTGTTATCGCGAAATCTCAGAAACGCTTGGACGTACAGACTTGAGACTTGGCACACTCGTTTGCGTCATGAAGAGCATGCTTGTCACACAGTTTCAGACAAATCGGCCACACCATTTTCCTGATAATCACTCATTACTGCTACATTGAAGAAGTGCGTCCTGTTGCACAATCGTAGTGTGTACAACCGTGCTGGTTGGCTATAACCTCGGAATCAAAGAGTTCAATATATAGCTCGGAATACATTGTTTGATAGGTCCGAGATTTTGTATACAGGTTGCTAGGAGGATTGGCAACAGGGAAATGGGGTATTGCGTGGATTCGGGTACCTGCAGGTGCCCGATTTCGTTTTTAGGGATAACTTGAGCACGTTAAGTCTGATACACATGAAATTGTGTACAGAGGTGCTCAGTGTGCGGAAGCAAAGGATAAATATGTTTGCATCGATTTTCAGGTACCTGCAGGTGCCCATATAGGTTTCTTAGGGATTACTTGAGCACGCTAAGTCTGATACACATAAAATTTTGTACAGAGGTGCTCAGTGTGCGGAAGCAAAGGATAAATATGTTTGCATCGATTTTCAGGTACCTGCAGGTGCCCAAATAGGTTTCTTAGGGATTACTTGAGCACGCTAAGTCTGATACACATAAAATTTTGTACAGAGGTTCTCAGTGGGATGGGATGGAACTTAACCTAACGACATCTAAAGCTGACATAAATTTCATTGCCATACTAGATACCTCTTTTTTGAGTTGTTGATTCCGGATATACCACTTCGTAAGGTTCCCAGAAAGTTCTAGTTCCATTGGTCATGGGAACTTTTCCCACAAATCGTCCGTTAGAGTTTTTAATATTTTACAAACAAATCGTTGATTATATCTATTTATTTCCGAGATATTACATATTATGGATCCCTTTCCGTGAAATGTTTCAATAAATTCACTCTTTCGATCCTAGTAAAAAGAGAAGAAAAAAAGAAAAATGCAAGTTAATAATATTAGGTTTTATAGCCATTTTAAGGTTGATATTATTTAGGGCTGCGCCGAGTCCACCAATTACCCGGAATTTCAAACATCGGATAGTAATTTGGTCGTTTTTGTAAAAACTCTGTTTCTATGTAATTTTGTATGCAGAATCTTATGAAGGAAACAGATTTTTAATGCAACGCTCCGTTTTTGACTAAAATAGAAAAAATGGTTTTTTGGTGGGAAAATTTCAAAAATCGCAAAGACGGCCAATTTTAGGAAGGCCAAGGTCTATCTCCATGTAAATTTTTAAGTCATTTGAGCGAAGGGTGTAGCGTGCAGCCATGCCCAAAGGATGACTTTTGACACGCCCATAACTCGAAAACCGAAAATCAAAAAAGTATTCTATTCACTGAAAATGACCTCTACTAAGGTCCCCTACTAGTTGTGAGAATTTGAAAAAAAATCGGTTTGCCAAGTCACACGACGTTTCACTTTTAGTAGCTCATTAAGCTCGCTACGCCCGCAATTATCAATGATTCGGGAGCTTCTAAACGACGTATCTCAAAATGCTGGCAAGTATCAATGATTCGATAGCTGCTGTAGCCAAACCCTAAAAAGCTCGCTTCACTCTCAAATATCACTGATTCAGGGGCTGTTAGATGCCATATCGATGCTTGAAAACTGCCCTAAATTACATACATGCAACATACATACTTTTGCATTTAGAGGAATCTTGAAGTGCCTCCAAAGCTTTGATCGTGGACTTTACTTCCTTCAAGGACTTAAGTAGGTTGTCACTAAATTCCTGACTCTCTACCTCTGGTAAGGAAGTATCAACCAGCTCGGCAATTTGGTGGATGAGTTTCGTTGCTCCCTTAGCAGTATTCGTACGCCGATGGTGATAATTGAGGCTGCTTTCCTGTTTCTCTTTCCCTGAGCTGTTGTATTCATTCTGTAATTCAACAAGAATCAGAGAAAAAATTTATAGTAATTGGTTGTTGTAAATTAAGCATTATTAGACTAGAGATGGATCTTAATAACGTGACATACCTTACTATGGAATATAGTCGACTCTAGTAGAGGTTATCTGAAAACTAAAAAATAAAAACGCACCATTACAAAAACTCCCATGAAAAAACGTAACGTAATAAGATAATTCGAACCAGGGAAAGGATGCCACAATGAGAGGGATGGGAAAATCGAATCACTCCTCTCGTCTTTGTCAACCCTGGAAGCGAAAACAGAGAAATTAGAGAAAAATATTTAAATGATTTCCGTGAGAGTAAGAAGGAATGTGATTTTACTCTATGTGATTTCCATAATTCATGCAATAGACTAGCTGATCTTGTGCTCGATTGTTTAAATAAACTTCAATAAAATGATGGTGGCTTACCGCTTACCTCATAAGAAGTAAGGAACAAAATCTAGAAACAGGTATTTCTTACACTCAGTTTCAGATTGCAGGAAAGTTCTGATTGGAAAAAAATTGAATATGGTTATAAAACTTCTCCACAGACAGCTTCCGGTTCGGGTTCTCTCTCGACATCAAATTACGGATCTCTTCTGGATTTGCCCTGACGAACTTCTTCCGCTTCTTTTCTCTAAAATGGACTCAGTAACTAAAAAACTTTCCTGTAAGACAGATGGTCACTTAAATCTTCATCACTAAAGAACAGGGAATGTGGAATAAAACATTCTAACAACAACAACTAGTTGGACCTACTATGTATTTATTTACAATTTATCTTTGCAAAATGCTTATTCCTCGTGTCCGGGTTATACAGAACAGGACAAGAACAAATGAGTCCCAGCTTGAAAGTTCAAGAAAGAAACTTTATTTCGGAGTTGAAGCGCGCTATCCAACTATTTTGCATTTATATTGCTATCTCTCTCAAAATATTTCTATCTCTGAGCTCAGCAAGATAATTGTTCTAAAAAAATACGCGTTATCTTATTCAGCACTAAAAACTTTATTCAAATATTTTTTTTAGTTGACAATCAAGAAGTTTGGTTCAATTTTAAAAATAATTGGCGATGGCTCTCAGAGATAGCCACTGAACTGCAACAACTCCACAGCAGAACAAAACTACCATGTCGGGGAGGGACTGCCTTGACCCGCTAGCCTTATCTTTGTCCTTTCCACCTCTTTTCTCCTTTCTTTTCAGAGGTCCATAATCCGGCAAAGTACTGTCCTCCAGGTCTTCAACGGGGGTAGGATCTTCATCTATCACCGCCGGAAATACAGCAGGCAAACCAAGTTCCCTTATTGTGTCATCTGAAGTGGCGGCGACGACCTCCTTGTCGGCGGAGCGGACGACATTTTCTCCGGCCACGAGTGCAGCCATCACAATCAATCCCAAGAGAAATAACCACTTGTTCTGAAGCATTTTTGTGGCAAACTTACAATAATCATTGATATCTTTATTTCTAGAATACAAAATAGTTGGAGACGAGACAAAATAGTTTATGTTTACTCTATGTTGGAGACATGTTGTAGATACTATGGTGAGGATTATCGTACAAAAAGTTGTTTATTTTAAAAGCTAATCACAAAAACAGCGTCCACGGCAACGACTCGCCTTCATTGTGGCGTTTAATAAAAGAATATGCAATGGAGAATGTTTCTTCCAGCTTTAGCTTCGAATTCAAGTAATATTTCGTCTATTTCGTTATCAAGGTCCTCAGCTGCGCAAAGCTAAATAAGATAAGATTTAAAATCACGAAATGAAAACTTAATCAAATTATTTTAACATAAGAAATTTGTTCAAGATTGTACCACTTACCATACTGGCAAGTTCACAAATAAGAAACGCCCCTATCGTGGCTTCTTCGTGGTTATCTTGAATGTCAATGTTGATAACATGAACTGGGTTGTTGTTCTCGTACAGTTGAGAATCTATAACTGAAGTTAAAAATTGAATTTAAAAAATCAGTTAATGTGCAAGAGTCTCGGCGTTGATTAGTTGGTTGTCAACTTTGTCGACGGCTCAGTTGGTGTGTTACGTCTACGCAAATGATAAGACATGGCAACAAGAATTACTCAGCTCAGAATTTTAAGGCTAAGATTGCTGAGAATGACAATGATAGGAATGGTACTGCTCTACACCGTCATAGGCGTCATGCTTAACTTAGCATCGTAGGCTGTCACATTACATTCCAATCAAGTTTCTCCGGAAAAACATGAACTGGCACGCTTGATTTTGGTAACTTACACTCGACACATTGGTCGTAAACGCGTTCCTCACAGGTAATGATAACATCAAACTTCATCGAGTTGAGCTGGAACCTTTGGGGCGACTCCTTGATCCTCCGGTTTCTGTCCAACATGTGAAGTAACCCATTTTGTGTGTACCTGTCGGAGTCAATACATTAATACACATTTTAAGTTACCAGTACTGTCAAATTTTAACTAATTACGGTAATTTTAAATTAATCTTACATTGATTTATCCTTCCTCAGCAAATCTTGATAAATGTGCTCGTATGTGGTTCCGAACTCGTAGACATTTGGCTGCAATTAATTTTTAACAAACAGCAAGATTCTAGCATCAAGTTCGTTTTATATTTTGCAAATAATTATTTGTTTTACCAGCTTACCTTGTCAGGTGAGGCTCCGGGTAGCTTGACCTTGTCTCCAGTGCCAAAGGACTCAACTTTGTAGCCTTTCTTGGCTAAGAAAGCATGACCTTCCATGCTCCTGTTCATGTTACTCGAACACAACACCGCAAATCGCATGGTCTCTTGTAAACCCATCTTTCCCAACTGATAACTCACGTTTATTTCAGTAACTAACGGCTTGATTATTATCTGTGTCACTGCTAAAAAACACCAGCGTTTCCGGTCACCAAATGACGGATTTTTCTTATGTCAACTGAGAATGCTGTCATTTGGGCAAAAGAAAAACATGAGCAGCTGTGTCCACCTGATTCTGCCGGCTGCGACTGAGCTTGCTGGGCTCTGAATGCATGCTTTTGTGTCGCGAGATGTTTACGACCCACCCTGTACTTAATTAGAGTTAATGAGTGAGGCGTGCTGTGCAAGTTATGATAATCTTTGATAGAGATCAGTTTCTTGTAACTGTAACCTTTAATTTTTTATTAAAAATACGTAAATCTTTCGAACATAAACACGTATGTCGCATAATATTAATTCAATTCAGCTAATAAACTCTCAAATTAAAATGTGACTATGTTAGTAAGTTATCTTCAATCATCCTCGATTCCTCTTGGAGATTGTGGACCTTGACATTACGCCTCGACCTCCATGGGAGTAGCTCCAGTCTCCATTTCCTCTCCTCCATTCGAAGTTTTAACTTCTGCCTCAGTTCCCGGATCTGATTTCTGCTGGAGCATCATTCTCTTCCTCCTCTGCAAACATCTGTTGTGCAGGAACCTCGGTTGGACGCGCTCTTTTCGAATCTCCATTTTGAATTTCGAACAGTGGAACACTGTGCAATTGACTTTGGTACAGAATCGCGCATGGCGTTTCAAAATCCTCGCCAGTGGTCGACATTGCTCGCATTTTCCAAGATTATTTCTGTCACAAATCTACGGCAAAACAGTTTAAAAAACATTTAAAACCCATTGCTGAAAGATATTCCGAGAAAACGACTCAACAAATCTTACTTTTGCATGAGTTTTCAGAGTTTTGAACTCCTTGCAAGGGCGGTAACTGCAGGCGTCACTGGAACATTTCGTCGCATGAATGATCCCGTCGACATACGCTAGTTTCACTTGGTTCATCACGTGTCCAGACACCTGGGCTTTCCCTGTGCTGATTGGATCTCCTTTGTGGAGATGCTTATCCAGGTCATGACAAGTGCTGCAAAAGTCGGCGTGGCCGCAGTCCTTGCACCGGAAGCCCTGGGTGAAATGCAAATTGCAGCTGGAGCACATGAACACGTTCTGATCCCCCAAATGAGCGAGTTCAAACAGAATAAGCATCGTCGAGAAGCTTGCGCGTCGGTGGGAGGAGAACTCGTAGTGCCTTAACATGGAAACGGACAAAAGACCATCCCTCCCGTCCATCAGGTCTTTGTACATTAAAAAGTCAGCGTCTTCCGTTTCCTCCATCTCGAGTTCTTTCAAACCCTCCTCGGTGTTAATTATCACAACGAGGAAGCTTTCCTGATGTCGTTTGATTACGTTTTGCATTTTTGTCGGCAAGTCTTTCGACTGATGATGACTCAGACGTTTGAATGTCTTTTTTGGCTTCTTTTTTAGCCGGGAATCAACTGAACTTGTTTTGTCCCCTCCAAATTGTTTGTTGTTTGAATCCGCCGCTTCCTTCTTTTTCTCTTCTTCTTTATCGACTTCCTTGAGCGAGTCGTCGATGATCATTGGCCAGAAATCACCTTCAAAGTACGGTAACTCGTCGATCGGATTCAAGTTTCCCTCGGTCACGTAGCGATACAGATTTTTAAACTCAACGACAATCCCCTCTTCTTGGCCCTTTCTGAGGATACTTTTGTACCACTCTTGCAGGCGACCAGGTTGGGGAATCTTCTGCTCGGGAGGATGACAGTGGAAAATGTAGTCGTCGTCATTCCCCGGGGGACATGCCCAAATGTGAACAGTTAAAAATCCGCGCTTTTTGATGTAGCTTAAGTAGCCAAGCATGATTTCTCGGTAGACACTTGTTCGAAGCTCCCTCGGCCGGAAGTACTGGACTGAGTCGAGATAGCCAATGTACACGCGTCGGTTGTTCGGATGAGGCGAGTCGCTCCCATACTCTTGCACGTGCATTCCGAAAAACAAAACGTCTTGCCCAGAACAGTTCAGAAAAGCAAACACCGCTTTGGACCGGTACGGAAAGCCAGAGTGATCTGGATGTCGAGCAGACATTTGAGGTTTCAGCAACGCGATTCTGTCGCGGATGGAAACCACGCGAATTGTCACTTTAACGTCTTTTCCAATATGGCCGGTTCTTTTGAGATAATTGTTCACTCGGCTTTCCATGTAGTCGCTGAGATACGTGACCGGAAGCGAGGATGCGCTGATTGGCGGCGACTGAACTGAATTGGAGAGGTCCTCCGCTGGTTTACGGCAATTTTCACAAACAAATCCTTCCGGCCAAAAAGCGTCCAGGTACAACGCACAGATCTGGTGAATGAAACGCCCACATTTGGTACACGGCACGTACGGCTCTGGCTCGAGATGGTCGTTTCGAACAAGCTCAAACTTGTTTTTGGACACGTGTGAGGTGACCTCGTTGAGCTCGTTGAGTAACGGGACTTGGTCGGAGGGCATGTTTTGGAAACACTTTTTGCAGTAAATGTGTCGCTCTGCGTAGGAATAATACGTTGAATCCCGGGGAATTATACAAACTCGTTTGGCCAGGCAAAATAATGTTGGAGGAGTGTAAAATAGCCGTTTTCCGCAGCAGTAGCCCATTGAAATCATGACCGAGTCGACGATTTCTTCAAAAAACTTGCCAAGTGCTTCTGCCCCACGGTACACATTTGAGCCTTTCCGGTTGAATCGTTTCGCGTTGTCGAGCATCAGCCAGACGTCTTCGATAAATTGCCACGGTTCGATGTAGCTGTGGTCTTCAAGTTTTCGACGGATTGTCGAGAGGTCCATCGGATGTTTGATTATCTCAGAGTAGGTGCTCAGTCCAAGGGCAACTGTGTCCACAGGTTGTAAAAATGCGGTGGAATGTTCGTTACGTACCAGAGAATTGAGGACAGGGAGGAGAAAGTTTTTCAAACGTTTTTCGCTGAAAACTGTTAATAAAAAGCACGTCAGTTTAAAAATCTTTTGAAGTTGCATTATAGGTGATTTGTCGAAATAAACGGACAGTTACTTGCCTCTTATCGCTTTCCGTGGGGGTACCTTATACTCATAACATTTTGCTTGACGAGCCGGTGGTTTTGAACTGGTACTGGGGTCATTACTGGTGGAATTGGCGTTGGATGAGGCGTCCAGCGCGTCTCCAGTTTCACTTGCTACTCCAGTCGTCGTTGAGGTGTCGAGAGAAACGTCCATTGAATCATCTGCTGAGACTTCCATCTTGGACTTGGCTGTAAACTCTGCGAGTAATTAAATCTAGTCGTTAACTAATCAATTAACTAACTGCGTCACTCACACAAATAACAAAAATAATATTGTCGTGTTTTGTTTTGGTTTGGGAGAATAAAACTTACTCGGCTTTTTGTTTTGTACGCTATCATTTGAGAATGTGATTCGCGGGTTTGTCTCATCTTGCCCTGAGAAGAAAAAGAAAATATAGCTTTTTGCTTTGTTCACTCGAGTTTTGAGGTTCTTCGCTTTGGTTTTTCTCTGGCTGGCCTTCGATTTTGCTTGTTTTGTGTTGCCCTATGGCTGCTCCTAAAAAATAAGTTTGAAAAAATAAACTCGATTCGGGCAGGTGTGGCGATGCTAATTGACGTAACACTTTAAATGTTATGAAAACACGCGAAAACTTCTCGATGACTCGAATCAGACGAAAACAGGGATAATGATGTTATTTTTTTGGAATTGACAAAAGACCATTTTATTTTGATTACTTGTCCCGTTCAGCCGGCTTTTTTCACACGATTAGAATTTATTTCTGTCATGTAAAAAAACAGTAAACAAGACTAATTCTTGGAAAAGAAGAGAATTATGCACAAAGTTGTTTCGGTTTTAGGTAGCAAACGTTATCATCGCTTTTTGAGCGACTGGGCAGACGTTATGACTTCCGAAAAGGACCAAAAAATGGAGGCGTCAACGGATTTATTTGAAAGTATGCGGTTTCTCTTGTCCTCTGGCCGAATCCTCGGGGTTCTTCCGCTTTCCAGAGGGCTTGACAGAGAAAAACAATCCGTCATTACGTTCCGGTAGGAAAGGATATTCATTGGGAATAAATGTGAAATTCAATAGAGAATTATCCCGCGATTTTTCCAATGTGTTTTAGTCCTGGAAGTTCGGCCTACATCTACTCAGCCTGTATTTCTGTCATTTTACTTGTGAACTTTGTTTTTGGACTGATTGACACAGTTCACCTCCCTAAACGGAACGCCTACGAAATCGCCAAGTCTGTTGGAGCATCGGTTCAGTTTAGCTGGGGTTGTTTTATGTGAAAAGAAAAAAAAACTCTTTTACGATAAAATTTTCTACTACTTCACATAAAAATGTTGTTTAATTTTCTGTTTTATAAAAGTTACTTGACGTTTCTCACTCGAGGGAAACAATTCCTAAACCTGTTCCACGTCTGGTCTCGCATTAAAACTCATTTCAATGCACTGGACACCCATTTATACCGAGATGTCGTAATTATCACAGCTTTAATTATGACGTCTGGAATCCTGGAAAATGCTACATTACACTTAGAGTACCTTTCCGCTTTGGATCCAATCAGCGGTAAAAATTTACACATTTGTTGTTTAGTCTCCATATTTGTAAAATAATGAACACATTTCGTGTTCCAACGTTTTGTTTTGCCTGACTTTAGGAAGATTTTCAAACGATACGATTGGCAGAAACATGCTGGAAACGCTCTACATCCGGTCCAATTATCACTGGTACAGAGTCCTTGGATTCCACGAGGTCCTTGCCGTGGTAGCATTTATCCAGCACAAGTACATGCTCTACGGCTGGAATTTCATGGATGTTATTATAGCATCATTTTCAAGAGCGATTTACTTCAAATTCAAAGTTTTATACGAAATGGCAACTGAAAATGTACACAAAAAGGGTTCGTAGATAAAAAGGCCTTAGTAAGATTAGAAAAATGCGTTGCAAAGTTGATTAACAAGATAAACCACGGCTTTTTACTTCATATAGGTACCCTTGCCTGGAACCAGTTGGCAGAAGACCACAAAAAACTATGCGACATGTTACAAGTCTTTGAAAACTTCTTTTCGCCTCTTGTTTTCGGCTCTTGCGCTGTAAACATTTTCTATATTTGTATTCAGGTAAAAAAATAAGACAAAAAATGACATTCCGCCTGCTTTCAACTGGTTTTTTACTAAGGGTTTTGTTTGCTTTTGTCAGCTTCTGGAAGGACTTGTCGTTGACGGTTATGTTGACAGTCTAATCCACTCTGTTTACGCGCCATGGTCCTTTCTCCACTTAATTATGAGGCTGTTTATACTTTACATTTGTGCAGCAAGGATTAATACGTTCGCCCATAAGATTTCAAAAGTTGTCCGGGAATGTCCGGCCCATCTGTACACACCGGAAGTAAGCATTAAAAAGCGGTCCTTTTGATGAAAATTAACAGTTTACTTAATATATAAAGTTGAATTCAAAGCATAATGCTTTTTATTTTTTGCATGAGAACAGATAGCAAGATTGGAAGATGCTGTAAACATCGGTCCGCAAATTGGATTGTCTGGTTTGGGCTGCTTTATCGTTAACAAACCCTTCATACTAAAAATCTTGAGTGTTGTTTTTACAATTGAAATTGTACTTCTTCAAGGAGTCCCATCGGGCCAGCCTGTATCAAAATCAAAATGCTAATTATGTATTGTTTCTTTAATGCATATCCACCATCCCTACCTATTTTTTCAGACATATATTCCTATTCATTGCATACTTAATTGCAACCACATACAAAAATTCAATTAACGTTTCATTAGCTAATTACAAATACACTTCATTAGATTCTCTCAAGCGACAAGGTATACCACTTAAGAAATGCTCCTTCTTGAACAAAGCAAAAAAAACTCTCAAACCCAGAAAAAAAAAACCTTTTCTTATTTTGGCAAACTTGCAAGTTTTTTCATTAACTGCTTCTTCGTGAAAAGACAATTAAACTTGAGAGCCTGTGCAGAGAAAACAAAAAGAAAAACAATATTTTTAATGAACCACACACACCAACATTATCCGGATTTTATACAGCTTTAAGCTTTTAATGGCTGAGGCTGTACTGCCAGTAAAAATATAAAAACAATCACCGATTTCAATAAAACTTTCAATAACATTAAAGAAAACAGGGTTTGTCTTAAAATGCTTTTTCTCTTTATGAAGAGTTCATCAACTTAATGAAAGAGAAGAATAAATTCTACATGACTGGTTGACATGAAATTAGGTACTCAAGAAAATACAGAACCGATTTCTAAAAGCAATCATAGTTACTTACCCTCTTCTACTGACTTTATCTGATTTCTCTGATGATAATAATTTCGACTCCTGGTTTTAACTGGATATTATTTTTATGCTAATTTTTTTGTTTTCTTCTTCATGGTGAAATGCACACCCTTTGAGCTTATCGGTGTGGTTATCAGTAGTTAATCTGCATAATAATATTTTTTTATTGCAATTTTGATGTGAAATTTTCGGTTCGCCTTGTGTGACTTGACAGGTTATAAAAAGAAGCAGGCGAGAAAAAAGAGGATGCTTTTACACAATTGCATTCCCATTATGGAAATGATTTCGGCTTTTCATCCATTTTGTAAGGGTCAATTTGAAGGTGGAAAAATATTTTTTGTTTTTTATAAAATCTCATTCTCTTTGTAACAGGAACAGGTTGTTATAAATACATAAAAATTAGTCTAGAAATTGATATTTTAGAATGATAAGTAGTGTGTACGATATAAAAACTATCTTTGTAGCAAAAAAATACCTTTACTCTTATTGAAACTCGTTAGCGCACGTATCAGTAACTGTCATTCCCTCTTAGATTGAGTGCTAGCAATATTTAAAAGAAAATCAAGTGGAGCTGTGCAATTTTATTGCAAATCTGTTATTGTGCATGAAAGTGTGCTCTTAATCTATCTTCCCCTGTATTATGCATAGATACTTTCTCACAATCATTTTTTAACTGAGATATTGACGAGTGTTAATTTATGAACTACCTATGCAGTTATTAACCCTTAAGGGCCGTTTTTATGCCTCAATAAAATAATAAAGCTGTCCATTATTAAGTAGCGAAAGCTGCTTTATGAAGTCGTGTCTATATCCATCTATCCGTCCGTCCGTTATCGCCAAATCTCAAATGGTTTAGCGTACGACCTTAAATTTGGCACACTGGTTTCTTTCCTTTCGCTACTGTGCAAGTCTGCACAACCGCAGGGGTTATTTGAATGGGTGGATATTTTTATATTGTTGCAAAAATAGGCAATTTTCCAAGTCTACGAATGCCCAATTATTTGTTATTATATTTCATTGGCTATTGACTTGTTGTGCAATAGCTCCAGATCAATTTCAGCTTTTTGTCGCGTTTGTCATCTCTCATAAAAAAAACTTTATCCTTTTTCTTCATTCTCTTCGAGCAAGTTTCGGAATTTACTGACAATCAATACCCCCAACGAGTTTTTATGACCAATTTTTTATCGAGCAAAAGAAACTTCTTATTATATACCGTCTCGTTATCAAAGATCTTCTTTTTTTTTCTTCTCTTGTTGGGCTAATCGCGGATTTGTTTTTTTTTCTTTCAATCGTCCAATTTCTCAAATTGAACAACGTGAGCTTTCTTGTGTGTTTGTATATTTTTTTCTGCAAATTGAATGGGACAAGTATATGAAACGTAAACTGAGATGTGTTATCGCACTTATCTCTCTCCTCCGAACTACTACTCAGTCAGAGAGGAAACACAATGACACACCAGATTACATTTCAAATTTATTTTGTCCGGACTGAAAATCAAGTGGATTGGTTCTTTACTGCCTTCAGGCAATTCAATATCTTCTTTTTATTGTATACTTATCGGTGTGGCCAGCTCATAAATAAGAGATTGTTATGTTTTGCAATTAAAGCCACAGGAAGAAATGAATCCTTTTTGCCATCATTCATCTTTAAGACCGAGAGTCATTTCTAAATCCTCCCATCCAGATGCTAGCTAGAAACAAGAAAATGGCAAGATATGTTCCTCGATGGATAAAAATTGTCAGACTAGCGAGGGGTT
Source organism: Akabosia matsudoensis (assembly GCA_019593645.1). Taxonomy (NCBI): domain Eukaryota; kingdom Metazoa; phylum Arthropoda; class Collembola; order Entomobryomorpha; family Paronellidae; genus Akabosia; species Akabosia matsudoensis. The sequence continues at coordinate 12,891 of VICI01001613.1, forward strand.
TGAAAAGTACCTGCCTCTCATTTGCTTGCCATTTGTTGCATTTCAAACAAGTACCATTAATCGCTTTTTTTTTTAAATGCATTATATCCTGTTTTTTCTCTTCTGTTTTAATGGCCACTTGCTTCTGTTTAATTTTAGTAATAAATCATCAAATGACTGTCGACACGATTTATTATCTCTACTGCCAATGATCGCGTAATGTTTTATACTTGGACGCAACTCACGATATGCATTACATGCAACATTTTTTAATGCTCTTCACGAAAAAAATATGAGGCAAGGTGTGTTTTGAAACATGTGTACCGTTTAAGGAATTACACAAGTTTTCATCACTTGAAAAAAAAAACAATTAACGCGCGTTGTAGTGGAAAATAAAATAAAAACACGCCTTTTAAAATCCCAACCCATTTGGCAGTTGAAATGAAATGAAAGAAATAAAAGAAAGAGAAAAAAAAATGGAATTTAGATGGGAAATCGTTTACGGCCGTCGTAAAGCAAGGGAAAATTCTAGGTGTTTGGTTGTATCGGTATTAAGTTTTTGACAAAATGGGCTGCAATGCTATTTGGCGTTTTATGAGGAGTCCGTTTTCAGAAAACGTCATCGCAGACTATAGAAGGGATATATCTTTTGGTTCATGAATAAAGATTTTTTTGCCAGGAATGACTTGGCTGGGCTTGCGTATAAGATTTGTCCAGGAAAATCTCCAGGATTTGTCTAGCCTGATTTAATTGTTTCCTCCCGTGGCAAATATGCTCTTTTATTGATGTGTGTCGGGGTAAATCACCCTCAAGTGACTGCATTAAAAGTAGATAAAAAACGTATTCAGAGATGAACCAAGACACTTTTACGGCTGCTTAATGATCTTGAAAAAGGATGAAAATGCTGAATATATTTCACTTTCATGTGAACAACCACTTTTCATTTGTCAAAATAAATCCATATAAGCTATCCCAGTATCCCACGAATAAAATTTGTCACGAAAAGTTTTTCCCAAGTAAAATTTGACTTTCTAATGGCTGCTGGAGGGAAATAAATCCCTATATTTACTTTTTAAATATAAATTAAAACTAATATTCCCATTAACTTCAGTTGTAATTATGTATAAGATAGCACTAGCCCATTTGTCATCGGCTAGATATTGACAGCTCTCTGGAAATGCTGTTGTAGCCTTGGATTACATCCTGAAAGCCTACAAAAGTACAAAACCAAGCAATATGTTATTTTTTAAACGAGGCTGGTGGGAATTAACCTCCCACGGAATGGTTCCAAGGAGGATCCTCGCATTGTTGACATTTTAGGAGAAAGAGCCAGGCAAGAGAGAAAGAGAGAGTGGAAGTAGAACATCATGTTTGGAATTCTTGTTTACACGTTATGTATTGTGTTTCAGTGAGGGGGTAAACTGACAGCTGAAAGGAATCCGAGCGAGCTATCTTGAAGAGTGGCACGAATCGAATGAAATTCGTGAGAAATTAGAGATTCTGTTAGTTTTGGGTGACATGATGCGCCAAAATACCGTTGAAAATTTGTATTATTAGATAACCGCCGTGATTAACAAAAAACTGTCTGATATTGTGCACGGAAAAGATATGCACAAAATCAATGCAACGAGACAGGATCCCCCGTCGATAATGACAAGAGGACGCGACGTTTTAGAATGCACAACTGAAAAAGAGTTGAGATGACTCATACATGCAAATAGGTATGTGACAAAATTCATTGAACGAGGAATAAAAAAGGTCTGGAATCTTGTCACGGCTCTCCATGCAGCAACACTTCTCTACCCCGCCGTGATGAGAATTTCCTGTGAAAGGAGGAACTCAAGCGGAAAAACTATGAAAATGATGAGTACCCAAAAGCCTTCTATATTTTTGCACGCATGGTATTTATATGGATATAATTTTGCGTGGGTGCAATAAGTTGTACATGTTATATTATGTATGTACTTATTTCAAAGTATTTAATATTGTATTGACGTCTGATGAGGCAGCAGATGTAGTTTCTTTGTTATTGACATTATTATTGTGATGTTAGCATGATACACCCAATAAAAAAGGTCTGGAATCTTGTCAAGGCTCTCCATGCAGCAACACTTCTCTACCCCGCCGTGATGAGAATTTCCTGTGAAAGGAGGAACTCAAGCGGAAAAACTATGAAAATGATGAGTAAGCCTTCTATATTTTTGCACGCATGGTATTTATATGGATATAATTTTGCGTGGGTGCAATAAGTTGTACATGTTATATGTGAGTACTTATTTCAAAGTATTTAATATTGTATTGACGTCTGATGAGGCAGCAGATGTAGTTTCTTTGTTATTGACATTATTATTGTGATGTTAGCATGATACACCCAGTGGATTCCAATTATCTCTCAAATTTTTAGCATTTCTTTATGGCAAACACATAAAGTCAGTTTTATTCGTATGAAATTCATTCATACGCGTGTTAATGCTTTATGAGGTAATGTGTTTAGGATTGCTATCTATTATATTCCTATTATTGTACTCTAAATTAAGTGTTACATCAAAATCTTATGTCAACAAAACCTTAAACGAACCAAATGGTGAAATTAGATTTTAATATTAATGGAGAAATAGACAATAAATATCTGTATTTTCACTCTCAAAAAGCACCAGAGAGAGTACCAATGGATAATTTTGGAACCATGCAAGTCTTAAACCACATCTAACTTCGCTTTTCAGGACTTTTCCACCTAACTTAATTTTCAAATTACATACACACAAAAACTGGAGTATGACGTTACTTTGTAAAAGAAAAATTGAGCTCGAGTCACTTTCACTCCAGGTTTTGACGCTCCAGTTAGGACGGGGGATTGGTTAAGCTCCATGGCTGGCTGCTTTTTATTACACGCTGGTACCTTTGGATATACAATAGCATGTAGGTATGCATGTAAGTTGTAGAAATAGTATAAGAAGAGGAAAAGGAAAGTGAGCTAGTGTAGACTTTGTAGTGGTGATGAAGAGGCTGGACATTTTGATGTGATAAGACAAGCGGAGAGTGAAATGTGTCATGTTTTGTTGCGCTTGGACTAGTCAAGTGGATGGTTACAGAGAAAGTACAGAGACACTCGGGTAGGCAGCGGGAAATTCGATTTTCCAGACTTGGAGTACAACACGATGAAATAAAATACTTGTTCAAATTAGACTGCCTAATATTTATACAGAGGGAACAAGGCGGAATAGCAGCAATAGCTGTATGGAAAGTCCCTTTGTCCCATTAGCAATGTTATTACGAATCAGGGGAAAATATGTTTGCTTTTTTATTGCATCTCTGCGAGCTAGTGGAATGCGATGAGATCTGTGTTTTGGAACGAGGCTGATCACAAGTTTGGGTTGTCTTGAAGCATATATCTTACCCTGAGGAGAACAACATTGACATCTCTTGAAATAGATACTTTTGCTCGGGATCATATACAAACACTGGAGAAACTATGAAATAACAAAGTTGCTTTCGTTTCGGGCTACGTTCGTCTAGGAGAAAGCTGTTCGATATAGTAATGGACTGACAGATCATAAAACCTCTGATAGAAAATGTGGCGAGGAAGATTAGCATCGTAAAAAGGGGGAATTCGCGGAAGTATATAGGAAACGACGGTGTTGAGGGTTATATAGAGGTTAGCCTTGTGTGTATATAATCGGTAATATTATACGTAACATGAGGTTAAACTTACTAATGATATAGTGCGGAAAGCTGACACAGTGTTGATATGGGATTGACATTACCGCTCACACGTCATTTGTCTCGGCATGGCATATGAGATTTTTTTACCTTGTTAAAAATTGAAAAAGGACTACAATGTTGGTGAAAGTTCTATAGAAAAAGAGAACGGGCCTTTTAAACCCTGTCGGTTTCATGTTGTATAAACGAACATGCCTCGACACTTGAGAACTCTGGACCGAAATCCGACTAAAATTCTGTGTAAAAAAGGAAATGAACGCAAATTATATGACCTACATTTTTCACTGACTGAGGGAAACTTGTCATTCTCACCTTCTGACTCTGATCCCTGAAAATCAGGAGAAAATGGCAAAGGAAGTAATTATAAAAAGGATGTCAAAATGTCAAACTTCTCAAGTTAAATAAAAAACGTACACGAGCTTACAGAGATCCATGAACTCTACGTACACTCGAGTGTTTTCTCTTTTTCCTTGGCATCAGTTACAGGACGAGGGCCACACAGACGCAGATCAGATCTCTTTATGTAATCAACAAACATCCACGTTGATGATAATGATTCTCCCTTACATGTTGTTATTTTCATCATGGACGAATTGGCTGCATATGTAACCCGGAAAATGATACCAGTTACATGAACCTGTGTGTTATGTGCATTCCAGTCGCATTGGGAGCATTTTCAAGAGCGGAAGAAACAGCCAGGTCATCAGCGTCTCATAAATAAGCAACAAAAAATATCTTGTCCGGGTATCTAAAGATAGCGCGTAGCACAACAACCCTCGAAACGTCTTATTTCCAACTCGGGACTAAATTTTCATGTACTGAAACCACTTTTTTACGAGGAAAAACAAGGAACGCGTGGTCGTTTATGTGTGTACGTACAAAAATATTCCATCCCATTTCTATGTAAAAATGGTGTACTCACTACTCACCATAATAGTTTGGGGAATATCATGATGTTGGCTGTAGGAAAAAGGAAAAGCACTTGGGACAAGTCTCGGCATAAAAAAACAGATCAAAGATAGCATTCCCAAAGTCATACGAGACTCGTCGTTGTGATGATCATCTTGAGTTTCAAATGATGCGGGATGTATCGTCATCATCTATTGTTTTCATTTTTCTTCCCTTGTAATTTCCCCTCAAGTCAAGTAGCTCGCGTTGAACACAATGGGAAACAGAGAAAGAGATAGGAATAGACTGTGTGTCCTTCATTGCAAACTATCATGCTAGCTTTCTAAGTGGAAAAGTTTAACGATAATGCGTTGGGAAAAGGATGTAAAAAGATTATGTGCGATTATATCCTAGCTCAATGCATTCTCTTCATTTTTTCTGATGGTGAGCATACATTATAGCATCCTAAATGTACTACAATTCCATTTTATTGTACATTCAAGATGCTAGAGTTTTGCTGACCTCTTGACAATCATGAAGCCTGGCTTTTGATAAACTATTTCGATGAAAAACTCGGCGCAGTCTTTTTGCATATTCGTTCATATTACCTGACAGATATTTCCTTTTCTAATAAATATATGCCTAAATATCGGCCATTTGTGGAAATTTAGACTCTGGCTAAAATACTTTTTCTTGAATGAAATGTAACTGGACGTACCTTTGAGGGCTTTTATTACGTTACTTTTCCATATGAAAATCAAAGCAAAGTTTCTAAATGATAATCTCCACATCTTGAAAGGTAGTAGCCCGTCTTTTTATCTTTGCTAGCCATTACTTAAAAGATCTTAGCCCAGAACATAAATACCTAATTAATGCATGCACGGGGCAACAGAGAAAATGGAGAGAAAAAAAATAGCTGACAAAGAAAGTTGAGTGAAATCGTGCATGAGAGTATGAGGTACTTGAAAGTATAGGTTTCTTATTCTAACAAGCTTAGAGATCAAAAGAAATCTAATGACACACACGTTCAGGTACACCAAAAGAAAAATCTTTAGCCATTAAGCGTCCCATAACCAAGATCGTAGTGTTCCAGAAAAAATCTTCCTTTTTCTCTGCCGAGTACCTGGACGGTCGGAAAAGAAAAGCGTAGGGGATAATAATTACCGTTATTACATGGCTGATACCTACTAAATTACATGCTCAAGTGTAGTAGAACAAACGCTTACAAGTGTTAAAGCGGATTTAAAGGTGTGAGAAAGCAACGTTTCAGTTTCATTCGCACACTATTACCAAACCGCTAGGAAGCGATAAAGACAATTTTTTATGCATAATACTCTACCATACACCAAAAAAATCAATCTGAGATACAACATAAGTCAATCACCGACAAAAGAAAGTCTAAAACAGCCGGAGAAAGCGGGTGAAGACGAGACGGAGATAGACTGTCGTGTTACAGCATCTGGCCTACTTAAGCAACAAAACCCACGTAAAAGATTCGACGTGAAAACCTGCATTTTTTACACTGCAGCATATTCTTAACAGCGTGAAGCATCCAGATCGCTTAGGGGTAAATCGAGACCTTCTGACATCCACGTGTAGTTGCTTTTTCTACGTCCCGAGTCACTGTAGTGATCACAACCCGACGGGTTGAACCCGTTACTTTGTCAGCTCGTTATGACATTAAACTTTCATGCCCTGGAGCGGATTCCTTCGATTTTCTTTTCGTCCTAGGTGGTATCAAATGCTTGTAGTCGTTTTTGGGTGCAAACAACGTGCGTCTAATAAGTCAGACGAATCGCAAGCTAAAACGATGTATTAGGTAATAGTTTTGTTTGTCTTCCAGTTTAAATGTGTTTTTAGGAGAGTTTTAGTTTTCATCAGAGCTATGCGTCTTAACAATTCGATTTGAAACTTGAAACTAGAGACGATCCCGCATATGGTCCTGGAAATTTACGACTTGTGAGTATTATAAACTTGACAAACCTGAGCATTGAGTTCATTAACATTAATAAGCTTTTCCTCCTGACCCTTTAGACGAGGAGACTCCTCGGTGTGGTGCACTGCTGGTCTCTCTGTGGGCGTTGCAAATGGTTTCAAACGCTGTGATAAATTGCGATGGAGTAGAGATAGAATTATTTACGACCTATAGGACGTGTATTTAGCCTACGTAAACAAATCATTTCTGTCAATATCAAGCTGTAAATCAACGAGATCTCGGAAAACACAGCCTGGACTTCGAGAGTACCAAAGGTTAACATTTTTATGATCGTCGTGTGCAATAGTTTCGATAAGCCATATTCTCTCGAGAAGAAATGAATACAAATTATGGACAAAAACGAGATTTTTTTTTCGCTTTTTTTGGTCAACTACCAAAGGATAAATTGTGATACTGTTTTTTTTTATTTCTTTACAGCCTATCTTGAGAGAGAATGGATGTATTTTAAATTCACTTTAAAGTTTACATTGTGACTAAAAGGTAATATTGTTTTCTATATTTGCTATAAAGCAGCACAAAGCCAGGTTTGTTTTGTTTCGTTTTACTTCTATTACATTTTACAGTTTTTTGGTAAGATTTTTGTTCAATATCAAGCAGCCTGGGCAAACTATATATTACGTGGAATGTTCAATCCTGCATATAAGCGCAGGCACTTACAAAACAATTATCACAAACTCACTGTCAATTGATTTTTTTATTAAACTACTTGAACTAAAATTATCGATATAAATATATATATTCACATGATCAATTCCTTCCTTAACCTTAGAAAACTTTCATTTATTTTACCCAGAGACCTGTTTTCTCGGGTTCTTACACGTACACACATGAGAACAAACCTGTATTACTCCAGTAGAAAAAACAAAATCATAAAAAAAATCCAGACTTGATCCCCCTCGACTATTTCTGTCTCGTGTGTGATTCCATTTTTATTTCTCGTTCCTCTACCACGAGGATACATTAAACATTTTTTTGTTGGTGTTGTTGTAGAGTCTTGTGACTAGAGGCTGAGGGTGAAAGGCTTTCATTGTGACACACACCGAAGGAGCAGCGATGAAACTTGGAAGAGTATTGGCACAAGAGTGGCTATTGTTGAGAATGTGCTTATTGTAAATGGAATGTTGAAGACGTAAAACACAAGTCCTGCTCCTGTTGTAGCAGATGCGCCACTTGTACTTTTCGGAGTGGTCGTTCTACTGTCAGGTCTTAGATTTGGAATTAATGTAGGTTTTGGGGTAGTCGTATACTGCTCGATCACACCAGGTGGAAGTTCGTTATTCCCAGAGCCAAAGTCACCCGTGTCGTCTTGCATACCGTCAATGTCAGGATGACTAGATCGACCTAGTAAATCCTCGTCGTCTGTTTCGCCATTTCGCCAAATCTTGGTTGTGTCTCGTTCCTCCTTCTCGTCCTCGAGACGACGGGCTCTCTGCTCGTCCGACTCGGTGTCGTCCACGGATAGTTCAGGTCGTGCCCCGTTGCATAACGGACCCGTACAGTAACACAGCTCTACGGAGTTTGCCGTTTTACAGTCGTTCAGTGGCAGCTTGCCGCAGGATCGGGACTCGTTCTTGCCTGGACAAAACAAAATTCATTTCAAATACCCATTATTGTCGATCT
>VICI01001614.1:0-21088 GCA_019593645.1 Akabosia matsudoensis
ACAAAATCATGATCGTCAAGACATTATTCAAAGTTAAGTAAACAACCATTATTTTTAAATAAATGTTGAAGGGCTCCTTATCTTGCAATTATCGAGAATAATATGACATTCCTTTCCAATAAATGGAGCATATTCGCCTTGTATTATTTGATTTTAAATGTCTAGCTGATTTACGGTGTACTTGGAGACAGCACATTCATTGGAATCAAGTTCCCTCGGCAAAAAAGGTTGATATGTTATTTTATCCCTTGAAGGAATAATGATTTAAAGTCTCAAGTCTCTTTATCAAGTCTCTGTTACCCCCTTGGAGGATTAATGATTTAAAGGGATTTAATGTTATTAAAATAATTTTAACGACACCAGAAATAATAATAGACAGAAACTAAGTTTGACTGCAGGAAATGTGAGTTTGCCTGTTAAGACTTTTTGCATTCCGCAGTTGTTTTTAAACCTAGCCTGGGCTACTCGTTACATAGTAGCACGTTAGTGTGGTGCGAGTATTCTATGAAACCCAAAAACATCACATACGTTTTGGAATTATAACTAAATATTTTAGATTATCAAGGTTATGTCGGTCCAAGACACCTAAATAAATATAAATATTTGCATTTAAAAAGAGTAAGAAGCATCTTCCAGCTGCATTCAATTTTACTTTCTTATCGTCTACTTCTATATAGCATTTATGAAATCAAAATCGTGTTTGATGTACAGCTTCGGTTTTTGTAAAATTTCCGTCATTTGATGCATGCAACGCGAATCTTCGAGAATACTGTTTTTGACAGACATTTATTTGTCGGGAGATGGAAGACAATTTAATATCTGAACAAAAAATTTTCTCCTCTGAATTATACGTATCATAGACTCTTTCATCCTGATTGCTTCACTAAAGTATTTACCAATGACGAAAGGGAAACATTATTAATAAATGTGCAAGTGCGTGATAGATGCCTCGTGGACTTACAAATGTACGCATAAAAGTAGACTTGCAAAGCACTGAGACATCTGCCCTGGTATATTGTATATGTATATGTGACCAAGAAAATAGCATGTATGTACATGTTGTAACAAAGAAAGCTGGCTGACATTATTTCTTTATGGAGTAAATGTTAAAGAGCTTTTATTGGATGGCTATATCTCATATCCTATTCAAGAAATTTATTATTTCTATCTACTCAAAAAAGATGTATCACAAGATGTTTGGTTTTCACAAATCTTAGTGAATTTATTTTTATTACATTTTATGCAAATCAACAAATAAGCACCATTCTATTCGAGTACTGTGATTGCAGCTAATAAGTTGCAGGATGGAAAAATGATTTTATTACAAATTAATATGACGTGACTTTATTTTCCATTCGCATCTCCTGCTTGGATCTAATATCATTCCTTTCATTTAAAAGACTAGATTAAATCATCGCCTCCGAATAACTTATTCATTTCCCATTGATGTGTGCTCAAATCATGAATCGTTATTTTTGCTCTATCTCGCAGTGACGATGTACATTCGTTGCGGGAACTGTTAAGGAATTAGATTCCTTTTATTCAGTAGGTTGGGTCTATATCTCTATATGGGCACACGGTTTTGTTCTTATATACCTGGAGGGATCAACCAAAGAAAACACTTCTACACCATTGGATTATTCATATAGTGGCACATGACACAAAAATTATTGTTAATTCTGCACTATAAGATGAATGGTTCACTGCATTCATGCTAAAAACAAAATCCACTAAATGTCCGGCTGTATCAGTTTAGAAACTTGTCTCCTTCAGTCATTACTTTTATTGTGATTCTGAAGTTGCAACTTCCGACGGCCCTCTCAAGTAAAATTGAAGTAGCACTGTCTCAAGTTTGGAAATCTCTAACCCTAAAAACCAATTATGGCAGCTGTACAGCAAAATACAAAACGTCATAATTTTCCGTAGTCTCTGTAATGTAATTTAAGCTGTTTCTCCATCCCTGTCAGAAAATTATTGCAGTTAGGCATACGTAGGAAGTAGGATAAAACTAAGCGAAATGAATATGTATAAATTATATACTTGCCACCAAATAAAGTAAAGACCCAGGAAGTTCTGCCATGAAACGGAGGCACGATCGTGTATAAGTTGTCGGCAACATGGCGTGAGTTGGCATTTCATTTAAGTAAAAGCAATTCTGTGCAGTAGAGCGAAGCTGTTATACTGCTGGTGGTGAAGTGTAACTATTTACAATACAGATCTTTCTTTCTCTTATTCAACCCACTTCACGCGAAACTTTCTCTTCTGTATGAATAAGTAAAACTATTTTGAGGACTTTCTCAGGGAGTAGCAAACGCATGGATGAGGGTAGAAGGTGAATTGAGAAAACCACTTTAAATATTGTTTTGGCCAAAATGTTTGATCGGATGAATTTATCCGTCTAAGCTTAACACTCGTGAACCTTTCCCCTTACTCCTATAGCAAAACGTCTAAGGGCAGCGAATCATGTCATTTTAAAGAGATGTTATTTCAAAATCATTTTGAATAGTTGATATTATTGTAAATACGGTTTGTACAATTATTGTAATAGTTCGTGTAATGATTTCCGCCCCTACATTCCCAAGGAATGGCTATCAAAATGGATCCAATTCACCCATCGCATAAGCTGTGGCAACTTATACAATACATACTTTATTTGTTTCCAGGTATTTATTCGAAAACGCAAGGTACGAACGGTGACATGTTTTTGGATTATAAATTGTTTCACTTTAATGAACCTTCTATGTTAGCAACAACCCTCCTTTTTACAAACGCATTTGAAGAAATAAGATAGCAGTTTACAACCACTATGTTTAAAAAACCTTAATTTTAGAAAGTAATTTATTCAAATCAAGATGGAAGCATTACAATCTAAGTTATTACAAACAAACAATCTCTTGCGTAGGTCTATATTGTTTAGACTGTTGACGGTGTTATACTTATGACACTCAGCCACTGCAAAACGCGTAGCAGCAAAAATGTTTTCAGAAATATATTATGCTCCACAAATCTGATTAGAAAGTTTAGAATGTGCATGATTATGTACTTGATTACTTGTAAAGTTTTCTATTCTATTCTTTCATGTGAATATTGTATGAAACATCATTCAAACAAAGGAACTTTTACATTTCTTCCTCTGCTCATCTTAGCGTTTTTACATCCTTTTGTAAAGCTCCCTTATGTATTGTCTTGGCGGAAAGGGGTGTCATTATTTTCCCACTTTTACTAATGCTTTATAAAGAGTGCATATTACATTCCACTCTTTTAGTTGGCAGTGACAGCGACAGCGCATGGCAATATCTATTTCTGTAGATGATATAAGCATATATATCACACATCACATTAACTGGTGAAGTTCTCCATTTTTACTTTCGTGGTTAAACAGTCTTTGTTAATGCTTTGTAGATTTTGCTTACACTTCACACACTAGTCGCCCCTCTTAAATTCCTGCGAGATAGATTGTTGAATTACACAGACAGCATGCATTTGAAGATAAAATGATCGCATCATGAATTCTAAAACTTGGATTAGACAACCTCACTGGGGTTTCTTGATCTCCAGCTACGACAATTTAAAAGATTCTTATAAAACGTAGAAAAGAAGGATGTCCTTGTATAAAATTGTCCTTCCATGAAATGACAACAGTTTCTACGAGACAAATTATCTTTCGAATGAAATCTCATAAGTGCATTCTATGCCTATCCCTGGGCATCCATGAAATCTCTTTTGATGTTTGAATAAGCGGATTCCAGCTATATTATAAAAGAAAGAAACCATCGTTTTAGTTTTTAAAGTAAAGCATGAGAAAGTTATATTAGAGCTCATAAAAATGTCGAGTCCTTCTTGTCTAAACCAACCTTAATATGAAGAAAGTAAATCTGCCTCCTCAAATCAACATGATATAGGATCAAAGTTTAAATTAGTGTTTTTTCCTTTTGCTTTCACTGAGAGGGTATTATGAAAACCATTCAAATTGTGTCTAACTTTCTGGAACAGTGGTATGTAAAAAGTACGCTAAAGTGCGTATTCCACTTATGATGTCGAATGGCTCATGTTGAATGGCTTTGCAAATGATTAGACGATGACGATGCAAAACAATGATACCCGATAAGATTTGGCGATATAAGATTTTAGAACGTAATCTATAACCCAATTTTCAATTATACTTATCGTTGTTTTGCAGGCTGGGAAACACTTTCACCGAACCTCCTTTATAATCCAAGCGTTCAATCATAAGTTTCGACTCATTCTTGAGTTGAACCCAACACTGATTGCGCCGAACGTGTTGCAAAAACATATTTTCAACGGAAATGCCGAGCAGAGAGAAAGGAACGAGTTGGAGATGTGTTATTACCACGGAACTGTCGAAGGATTGGAATGGTCGGCTGCCGCGGTCAGGACTTGCAATGGAATATCAGGCATCATTCATATGGGAAATGAAACCTTTGTCATCCACCCGTTTTATGGGGGTGATATGTCGGTAAGGGTGATTTTTCTGTTGTATTTTACAAGTGACTATTTATTTACAAGGTATTTATCGATCGATAGTCGATAGCATATTTTGATATTTATGTTTGCTTCTTGATATTTGATGTTTCATTTTCATATACATCCCATCCGACCCATGGACATTGTTTTTATGATTTTTTTCATTTCATTGGGTGTTTGGATGCTTAGTATAAAGCCATGTGGGGACAAGTTTTCTACTACGAAGATGTCTGTTGGCATGATACTCGTATATTTTGTCTGCTTCCCGTAGTACTAGCCTGTCCAAGCTGTTTGTTATGGCAAACTGGGTGCTGTGCGGGCGGAGCTTAATCAATGGAGTTTCTTTCGATTAGATAGGATTAGGCTCCACCTTCTCAGTTTGCTTGTAATATCTCCAAGATAGTACCGAATACGATTATCGAATCGATAGAGTAGTAAATGATCATATTGATCATTATTTTCTATATCGATGCTAGGAATAATACTATGTCAAACGTAATTTCTACAAGGGACATACAAGATGGACAACCAATCAGAATAGCTTCCATTCTCTGATATGCTACTTATTTTTAAACTAAGGACTTTTGCTGAGTGCTGCTGCTAAATGTTTTCTGCTGACTTTGCCAATTTTCACGTATGTAGAAATTCTTCCAAGGTGTAACTTTTTCAGATCGGCAAAGGCTTGGAAAAGTTCATTTCAGCAAGGGAAAAGTTGAATGAGTCACGGATTATGCTCTTGCCATCCCGCACTTACAACTTATAGTTCTAAACCCTTTGCCTATTTGGTAGAGTTTCTGACAACCAATTAGATGTTTGAATGTCGTTTGACAGGAAACTATCTTCAAAGTTTTAATGAAATTGTAAGGCTTGTTCTACTTTCAGGTTAGGTATATCTCCTATTTTTCAACGTTGTGATAGAGTAAATCCACGGAATGCAAATGCATAGCAAAATCGATTTCAGTTGGCAAGCTGTAGTACCAATAAGCCTCTTTGTCATGTCACCCCGTTCCCGTTGATCGTACTTAGGGCGTGTATTTCACAAAGATGATTGTTATCAACAATCGTTTTGTTTGTAGGCATTACCGCTTTATGTAATAATGCTGATAACGACACATGAATGTATTTATATTCCAGACAAATCATCCCCATATATTTTACGAAGCGAAAGCTGTAGGTCGACAAACTTGCGGGAACAATCGGGCTTTCGAATGGAATATGAATTTTCCTTCTGGAACAAATGATTATATTTCAAGAATGCATGAGGATAAGACCCCACTCTACTTCATTGAGTTGGCTGTTCTCCTTGACAGAGCCATGGTAAGTTATTGACTATGTGGTGAAACGGGTGAAACTTTTAGTGAAGGAGGTAAGCAGAATCCAATCCGTCAATAGATTAGTGTCCAATAAACACTGAGAATTCGTAGGAGTTCCAATGAGCATTTCGCAAATTCCTGGAAGCACCAGTACTACAATTTCGTTTCCCCAGATTGAATACAAAGTTGCTTCAAAATTCCATAAGCCAAAAGTGACAAACAAAATCTTAACTAAGCGAAAGGGGATGGAGAAAGGCCATGTTTCCAATTATGCCTTGTTAATTGGAATACACTAAGTTACCGGTGCAGCTAAGTTTTCGCAGTAAAAGTTTGAAGCAATAGTTGTAGACTGGAGTGTATTCGAAATTGTCAGCTAAATAGTCCAAATTGTACTGAGAATTTAGGATTGTCATAATCTTCACTCAATCAAAATAATGATAATAGTAATGCTCGCTCTCACTCAACTACCCCCAGTCCTTCAATACACAAGAAAGAATTCACACAAAACTAACTTTCCTAATCAACATGTTGTTAACCAGCAGTACTTCGTAAATAATGAATGATAAAGCTTACAGAATGTTGAAGCAAAACATTAATCGTAATTATAAGCAAAAACCAAAAGCACAAAATTAAACACACAAAAAATCTGCATAAAATTAAGCTCTCAGACTAAAATGTTAAAATAGTTAGCACATTATTTAAGGATGTCCCTTCCCGTGATTTATTTCTCTCAGTTTTGGATATCATTAGAAGAATTTTAGTACATTGCGTCATGCCAAGATGAAAACTAAGTGAAACTGTACACATTATTTACGTCAACAAAACAAAAACAAGTTACACACAGAAAACACATTTTCTATACCATCTCCTTCATTTCTCTTACAAATACATAACATCAAAACATAAAAAACAGATTCAGCAGTGGTTAGAAAACAAGCAATAAAAGGACTAGTAGAAGGCCATTAGTGGATGCATGTTTATATTTATTTGCTCCTCATTATTGTATGACCATTCGGTTATACTTTCCACATCAGCAGCTTTTTCCCAAAAAAAATTCAGATTTGTAGGCGTCACAAGCGAAGAAAATAAGTTTTTGTTGCGAAAGAAGAAGAAGAAAGTCTGGCAAAGGAGAAGAAGCGTGCAAATGCATAATGTAATGTTTGTGAAAGAAGATTCAAAAAATGAATAATACAGTGACACTCAGCGTATCCGTAGAGCATCTTTCTATACTAAAACGTTTATAATACGCAATATTTCTCTGATAACTAACTTTCTCTCTCCTTGGTGAAAATCCAGCTATGCTCTTCCGTCGCTGCAAAAGCAGAAGAAACTATTTTTCTGACAACGTAAAACTTCCACGTGCATTGTGGTAGAAAATGACTTGGTTCAGCGAAAAAGAAGGCAAATAGGTTGCTTATTCTTTTCAAATGAAACTCCCTACGGTCTTTTTCAGTAGAATAGTATAAGAAGTGCACGGTTGGATGTGCACTATCACATACATACGCATTACATACGATCTGGAATAATATGGTGGTAAATATCGGATTGGATACTGCATTACAAACATATTTTTGTTTGCACAGTAAAATTGTAATAGTAAAAATGTTTTACCGTAGCCGTAGCTCGTTTTCATTTGTAATAAAGTTTATTCTCGTTTATTTTCAATCGGACAGTTCGATAAACGAAATGGCTCAACGAGACTTCAAGTGATTCATGACGCTCTACAAATTGTTAATATTGCCGACTTGGTAAGTTTAAGTGATAAAATATGTAGAAAAGTCGAACATAAGTACTTTCACTGAAATATGCACGTTTTGAGCAAAAAGCTTATAGTAAACAAACACCCATTTTGGCTTTCTCAGTCGTGAGCAATGTTAAAGCACCATTTTTAAAGGACAAAAAGTCAATAGAAAAAAGTACTTAATCTTACGTCAAGCTGAAATCAATACAATATTTCGATCATTTTTTATATGTCTAATAAAATTCCGTTTTTCTCGTTTTTTCCCCGTGTGGCGTTTCCACATTCATCTGTTAAATGAGCAGTATTTTCGTAAGTTGAGCACAGCCATTTCTGTCGTCTATGTGGAAACATGGCACCAAAACAACTACTTGAACGTGGGTGCACGTGATGACTTACGACAGACACTGATGCAGCTTACAGATCACTATGGTAAGTGGGCCTTTCCAGAGTACATGCATATAATAATCGTCATAATCTCTCCCTTAATGACAATGATAACATGACAGACATGGTAACAAATTTCATCGTTCCCTATGTGCTCGCTACTCACATGCAATAAAAAAGGTGGAAAACGAAGTTACAGCTTAAACTCAAGTACTTATGAAACTTCTAAAGATAGTAATCACACACTGTAGACATTTAAGCGTGATCGTTTACATCCACTCACTTTGTCACGAAATGCGAATCCCTTTTTTGTGACCAGCATATCCTTTTTTCTTTGCAAACTTTTACTCTTGCTTTGTATTTTATCTTTATCTCTTCCATTGTGGAATTTCAAGGTTTGTGCTAACAGGATCGTGAAGGCATGAAGATACACAGTTCCTTAGAAAATAAAGTTTTTCAGACTTTAATATTTTTTGCCACTTACTCTCGTTATCGTAAACAATTTTTCATCTTCCCCAAAAATATATTTGAAAAATTACCATCGACCATTAGGCCTGTGGTTAAACATATGAATTGTGGAGGTTGTATGAGCCTTTGTGGTATCCTGAATCATTAGTCATTAGCTACACATTGCCTTCTTTATATTCAGATACGCCAAGTCTAAGATGTTAGTTACGGGTTATTTTTACCTACTAGAAAAGCAAAAGGAAAAATATTCCCATAAAACGAAAGAAAATGGTCTGAGGTTTTCATTCTCGCATAACTGTGTTTTTACTTTTACACCTCCATTACTTGCACTTGCCCACTTAGACACGAAAAATATATTGCCTAATATTCCATTAAGCTATTCTACTGAATTTTACAGTTTTACTTTCCCCTCCAATTCCTTTTATACCGAACAGGGATTTTTCCCTTGTACATTGTAAAACAATTGTTTAAATAATGGCTTTGGCGTGTTTCACAGTATCCATGCTCTGCTTCAAATTCATTCTTTTTTACGTTTCAGCTCCGAAGAAATTATTCACAGTTAATCGTGATACAACCATGTTGATCACCGGATATAATTTCTCCGAATCGGGAATGGGTGTTCCCAATACCATTTGTACTCCAAAGGCAATGGGCGTTGTAACCGATGTGATCATTTATCAACCGCATATCACTGCTGGAGCTCTCGCACATATGATTGGACACAACTTGAATATGGGGCATGATCAGAACGGTAAGTCCTCTCTATAGAGAGAAAGGTTCACATATAAATAAATGTGTAACCTTTTCCAGCGCCTAATGCATAAAACATGATTAAATTATTTGCTTTCGACTTTTTATGGTCTTGCAAAAGTAAACCATACAAAATACACATTCTCATCTCATGCTGTTCCTTGTACAAACACAACTATCGCGTTTCTCTAATTGAATGTTAATCGGGTTTTTATACTGTTATACCACCGTTTACAAGTGCACAACTTGTCTTTACTGAAACTCGTCCAAAAAAGTCCATTAGCCGAATTTATCTTGCTTAAATCACTTTAGTACTTTACCCTACTAGTTTTTCAACTGTTCTTTCGATGTATTCCGTTAGCGTACAATCGCAGAAATTCTCAGTTAGATGATCAATACCGATGGGGATCATCAGTAACATAGACATAAGATTTCACCTCTCAACCTTTCTCTCTCTTTCTCTGCCTTTTTTTCCATTTTTCTGTACTCCTGAGTATCCTTTAATTTGATGATGAGTCATAGAAAAGGAAATTGATTTCATTTTCTATTTTCTTTCCATTCTATCTCGTTATTTATGTGTTCGTAGCGGAGAACTGCCACTGTCCTAATTGGTATGGATGCATTATGAGTGAAAGTATCGTCGGGCAGGACGGAATTCAGCCGTATAGATTCTCAGACTGTTCCAGAAACTCGTATTTGTCGTCCATCAACCAAGGGCATGCTATGTGTTTGCAAAACAAGCCAAACTCAGTTAAGGTATGAGATGTTTTTTCTGTTCCTAATTACCTCCAATTTATAGTTTCCTAAACATAATTCTTCAAATGACATACCAAAACGGCTTCAATTACCAAGCATGCATTGCAGAGTTCCGACCCCAAACTTTGTATAACATATTACGTAAAACTATTGCGGTCCTCTTGATGTTTTGAAACTCGATTGCAGCTAGATTTTGGTAGTGTAAGCACACTCTCATTGTACACCAACGAAGATAGAAAAGTTTCGAAAGATATACCAGCTATCTGCATAAAGTAGTAGACCTGGTGTGTATGTCAAGTTTTCCGTGTGCTTACCAAGAACTTTTGTGTAAACGCGAGCCATATGTATCATAAATATACTTGCTAGAAAAATCAAGCACAAAACATTTTAATCCTTAACAGCTATATTTGGTTTTAATCTCTTTCCCCAACTTAGTCAGCACATGAAAGTTGTGGAAATGGAGTTGTTGATCAAGGAGAGGAATGTGACTGTGGTACAATACAGGAGTGTAACAAGGACCCGTGCTGTGAACCACGAACCTGTCGGCTCAAAACCTCAGCCGAATGTTCCACAGGACAACCATGTTGCGAAGAGTGCAAGGTACCACCATGTACATTATGTTACTGAAATATATATGCGTATAAGTTGAATAGAAAGCTTCCAATTACGTGTCTATACCCCTTTCCATGTCGAATTTTCACAATACTTCTTTTAGGCAATACCGAAGACCCCCACCTGGCGTTTGGGGCTCGTTAAAATGATTTAGCTGGATAAAGTATAGGAAACTATTTTGTTTTGCTATAAAAATATGATTCGAACAAATTTGCAGCTGCTTGTATTTGGAAACAATGAAAGCTTGAACTAAAAACGGCAGAATACAAAGCGTGTGAAGTGTATCAGTTTTGCTGTCAACATTAGGATGGTATCAAGCATATTATGACGTAAACCTAAATGAAATTTGTGAAATCGTAAAATCTGCCGAATCTTGGCCAATAACTACTAGATAGCATTGTATACCACCATGTAAAAGTATTTAGATTTTTATTTGTTTCATATCAGAACACTTATAGGTTCCAACAACTCATTTAGAAACGTATATAAAGTAATTATATACTTTACAGTGTTTAAAGCAATTTAAAGTTTTATTCCAGTTACAGGGCCAAAACTTGCGCATTTCTCTTCAGGATACTAACATGTTTTGAACTTAACAACCTTTGTATTAATAAAACTGTGTATTATTCCACAGAATCAAACTCTACGCTGGTTTTAGGGAACATACTAAAATAATCTTGTATGTTTTTAAGACATCATAGTGACAGTAAAAATATGATTGTTGTTCAATACAGTTCAAAAGGGCTGGCGCCGTCTGCAGACTCAAAGCAAGTGAGTGTGATATTGAGGAATACTGTACTGGACAGACTGGTGAATGTCCCCTAAATACCTACAAGAAAAATGGAGCTCCATGTGCAAATAATCAGGGATACTGTTTCAATGGAGCCTGCCCAACACTGGATTCACAGTGTCAAAGTATTTGGGACTCGAATGGTAAGAGTCACGTCGTTTAGCTTCTTAATAATGTCAAATGTTGTACTCTCATGCTTTCCTGACGGTTTACCCGGGTTACAAGTGATCACGTACTCACCAAAGACCTCGTTGGTGAAGGAGTGGAGAAAGTTACAACCGTTTTATATGCAATGTTGGTAGCTCGTTTGTATACTTACCACCAACGTGCTTCAATGCTCGAGCGTGTTCTCTTTTTTCCCAACTCTTGTAATCACCACCATTTATAGAAACTATGATACAGACACTTGAATGGAATACATTTCATTTAACTTTCAAAAAGCGGAATTCAAGTAGTCTTTTTAATGTACCCCATTTTATGGCGTACATACATTTTTGCAAAAGAAATACTGTGTTCGGTCCATCTACGAGTGAGGACACTACAAATGGGATGATTACTAAAGTCGATTATTCAACAGCTTGTTTTAAATGCGACTTTCATGGGCAGTTCCTGTAAAATATAATTTTCTGTAAGTACATCTTGAGTTACCAATCATAATGACATGTGTATCTTCTCTGTCTTTTCAGCCAAGAAAGCAGACAACTCCTGTTATGAACAGTTCAATGTGTATGGTTCCCACACTGGTCACTGTGGTCGTGATCAACATGGAGATTTTCGGAAGTGTGAACCGTCCAATGTAATGTGTGGAAGTTTACACTGTAAGGACGGAAAAGGAAGTCCAATGATGCAAAACAAATATACCAGTGCGACATTCCATAAAACTTTCATTTCAATCAATGGGGTTGAGCACGAGTGCAAGAATCTGAATAGTCCGAAGGGAGATGTATCCGCAGATTTGGAGTTAGTGCGAAATGGAACGCGATGCGGCGATGGAATGGTAATGATGTGCTTTAGCACATTGTCTCTTTTGGACATAAAGTAGAACTATCGAACAACTGTTATTCACTTGAATTGCTGTGTGAGCAAGGAAGGCAATATTATTATGTATTTTGGGTTTTGGGGGTAATGCGGAAACAGGATAACCAGCAAGGCTATATTTACATATTAGATAACAAATACTCATAGTCATCATGCTGATTCTGTTTGCTAGCTGGAGGGGATGTAAGCAAAAAGTATATGCTACGAAATTGGAATGGAACTGGAAATTCCATTCAAATTCCCAAGTGAGATATGGTGATGCTGGTTGTGGTCGTGGGGATGATCATGGTGATGATGATTATCAAACCCTTTTGATGTAGATGTGCTGCTCAGTGTAATTTCCTGTTTCCCGTTTTAGGGGATCCCGCCTTAACTACATGCCACATTTCGGAATTCGAAGTTTAATACACTTTTTGTAATGTCTCTAGATTTGCATGAATCAAACGTGCGTCAGGCTCGCTCCCTTTCTTGACAATTCCCGATGTCCGTCCAATCACGTAGGCCTTGAGTGTTCTGGACGAGGAGATTGTTCCAACGTAAATGTTTGTCATTGTCAAAGGGGATATGAAGGTTCAGACTGTTCTACAAAATCTCGGGAGCCAATTACAACTCCTTCCCCATTTACTCCGGCACCACCGGGAAATCATTCAACCCACCAATCGTCAACTGCCGATGCAAATAGCAAAGTTAAGACAACGAAGAAAGGTTCACTAGAGGACAGTTCGAACACAATCATACTTGTATTTGGTATGGTGTCAGTTGTCGGTGGAGTATTTATACTGTTTGCTGGAATTGCCCTGTGCTATAGAAGATCAAGTGTCCCTAAGTTTGAGCCAACGTACCCACCTTTTAATCCTAAGTCGTTCCCCAAGTTACCCCAGCCACAGCCTCCCACAGCTGCTGCAACGGCACAACCAGTACCACAACCACCTCAGCTCAATCACGAGGAGTTTGACAACAGAATATTAAGTTTCACTCAACTTCCGGCTTATAGGTAAACAAATCTTTTAGATTCTTCTCATACAAATGCACTATCGCATAAGTTATATTTTGCTAAGCATTCCTACATCCGCCTGTAACGTCATCTTAAGTAATCTTGTTTCATGCGTCAACTCCATGCATGAAATATTTTGAATTCGAACCAGTTAAGTAGCATTTTGGCTAAAGTAAACGACGACACTAATCGCTTGTTTGGCCAACACTCATTTTTAGTCGATTTCGTTACAACAAGAGCTGGGAGACTTAATTGAGGGCTTATTGTAGTAGATAACACCATCTGAAGGGTTTGAAGGTTATTCGGTGCACAAAAATGAATGCGGACTACTGTGTATGGGCTGTAATTAGGTCGACTCTTGCTCTTAAAACTGTCCAATTTTAGAAACTTTATACTAGTGTAACTCGGAATGGTTTCGCGAAAGCAATCCGAAATGAAGTAATTTGCTTGGTTGGCCTCCTATCCCAGAATGTCATTCATACGATTTGAGCTTATTCCCACTTCTCTTGTCTAATTTGAAAACTACAGAACCGATCGCTTGATTCACTCTCTTCGCCTAAACATGTCTCATCTGAGCCATATCTCTACAATTGGTACAGTCGGGTCGAATATTTTTAGTCGCATGTAGTACTCGACTGCGTTTTATTATCGCTACCACTTCAATCGTCATCGAAAAACATTATTGGTATTGGTAAACAGGAAATTAAATTATATCTGTAGGGACCCACCGGAATCTTGGTTTTTTTATTGTTAGCGATTCGGGTGACGGCTAAGGCAATTTAGGTGTTATTTGCTGCGCTTCTAAGGCTTGCAGCTTGGAAAATGGATCCCTAGTGCGAGGTTTGCAGCTAATCATTTTTTACCGTGTCCATCATTTTCTATTCTTGCTCGGTTCTATATCTTAATGTGGATCTATCTTTATACACGTAATTCACACACCATGAAAGGTTAAATATGTTTAGGTATGTGAATCCAATTCTCTGCTGATAAGAAGTTTACCTCCCTATTGAGTTTTATTCATACTACTAGATAGTTAGCAATCTAAAGATGTTTCAGTTTTTAATTCAGTTTGTGGATGGAATCAATCGTGAATTGAAGCTGCGTGTGATATACCACACAGAGTAGTTAAGTATAAAATTTCCGCCCGAAAAGTAGTCATCTTGATTGATTGGATATAGAAATATACATACATATTCATATATCTATCTAAATGTGAACCATGAACATTTGTTGCGTGTAAGGCAGGGTATCATAGGAAGGAGTGTAGCATATTTCTACAGATTGCTTCCCAGGTGAGGCAAGACGTTCATGTTTTGCAGTCGGTTGTACTTTCGTGCAAACTCTCAATTTGCTGTCCCTTTCTTTTCACTCAAGCTAACAAAATCGCTTAAAACAGCAAGCGAGTTAAGTTAGTTAGTGAACGCCGCCAGCCTTCACTTGTTTTTTGGGTTTGGGATATACCGAAGAATTTTTACGTGTAGCTATAAACTTCTATTGTTGAACAACAATAAAGCAGTAAAAAAATCCTGAAAGAACTTTGAAAGCAACAGAAGCGTCGATGAATCGAAAAATAAAAGAAAACCTAGTGGAAAAACTGGTAGAATGGTTAGACTCTGGTTTTTCCGTTTCAGTAGGGTTGGGAATAGGGTTTTGTGAAAATATCTTGCTCTTTTCAGGACTTCCATGTAATTCAACAAAAAAGTTTCTTTGTGAACAAGGAAGGTAATAGTACGGTTATCAGAGAAAAACCAATAGCATACTTCGGACCGAGACGGAACGGCTGAAAAAGACAATATTGATGTGAAACTTTCATGTCTCTAGAGCATTGCGGTATGTGGTACTTTGCGATCTAGTTTCGACTACTATTTGAAGCCACCACCATTCAAATCAGATGAAAATATTTTGAGTGAAAGGAGTAGGTAGTAGTTTTGTTTTACCTGAAGTACCTTTCTCTCCGAAAAAATACTTGTACAAGGAATGCGTCATTTTGCGCACTAGGTTGCTAAAGTAGTGAGGGCGGTACCGGATGTCCTTGATAATAAGCCCCAAAAAAACATTTTCACTTTCAGAAATTCTTGTGCAAGCTTATCTTGGAATCATACAAGGACACTCCTCTCATAACTGTAAATGTTCAATTTCGTCGTAGAATTGTATGGAATGTCTTTGTTAGTCGTGATAGCCCTCACACAACTGAGAATGCCCTTATTTTCAACGTTTCTGTGATAGACGCACAACTCCCTATCCTCTGTCAGGTTTTACCCAAACATGAGCCGGTCTACTCTTTTATTCAAATGATGTTCAAGTTTAAAGTATCATAGAGGATCACAGAACTGATTGTTAATGCTTATTCAGTTCGTCAAGTGAGTTTGCCATTCCTAGAGAAACCTTCACAGCCATTCTCTTCCTGAAAAATTCGATTTCTGTTCGACGAAATCGAAAAGTTCTGCACTCCATAAATTGATTTTGTATTTCTGTATTTTCCTTGTCCTTATATGTTCTTTATTATTCTCATCTGACAATGTATACTTCAACAAAGACTTACATTTCAACGGAAACTAAAATGCTTTCCTGTCCATGTTTACCTCCCATGATATCTCGTTTTAAATCTTACCGATTTTCATGGTGAAAATATATTTTTTCCCTGCGCTCAGGAATAATCATACAACCATATCGAGAGAACATGCAAGGAAAGTATAATATTATTATAAAAGAGGGTTACTCTTTGCGAGAAAAATCTATGTGATTTGCTGCTATTTTTGACATTTCCATTAGCTCCCTTCTGATGAGGGGAAAAGGAGTAAGTGGAAATAGAGAGAAGATGTGCATATAATGCGCGCAATCTTATACCTTATAATAACTTTATCTTACTTGACTAAATGGTACACAGGCATAGGTGCATATTTTTTATTTTGGGTTTTATACTGTAGTGCAATTTACTAGTACTTAAAGCAGCGTGAAAAGAAAAGATTCATATATACCGCTAAGTCGAACGCACACGTGCTGCTAATAAGGTATACATAACAAGTACGGTATCAAATGTGATGCGAAGCAAAAATACATTTGATTCGAAGTAACACAAGTACCATAGGACTACTCAAGGGAGTTTCCAACAGTTTCAGTTCTTCCCAGCACTATGAAACTTTCATCAAACTATTTAGGCTTGGCTTTTATTTGTTGTAAATATTCAGGACGACATGTTCGGTAGTTGGTACCTTAAAACAACAACCAGTCCAAACGAGTGATCTTTCTGTATACACTGTACCCTTTCCATTTACCATTTTTCTGATTTAGGTGAGAAAAACAATAAAATATTTGGAGGTACAGAAAAGAGTTTACTTATGTTTTAAAAGGTAGTGCTGACTGGTTTCTCTTTGTTGTACGACAAAAAAAAAATTCTATAAAAACGATGCAGAACAAAGTCGTGTGTAAAGACCAGCAGCAGGTCTAAAGATAAGAGGGAATAAAGGCAAGGGAACACGAAGAGAAATGGTGAGCACTTTGAAGAGAAAGGAGAACAGTTTGCTCAAATAGAAAGATGAAAATGTTTATGTTGAATGAGCAAAAAACGTGTAAAAGCAGTCTAAATGTTGAAGAAAGGAGAAATAAATTGTGTAAACGTTGCATTTGTGGTGAAGCTTGTTTGCTAAATCCCCTTACTTGACCCGTCAATCAATTCAGCGAGAAAAGCGGAAACGGAATGAAAGTAGGAGAGAAATGGAGAGACAAAAGAGAGAAAGTGGTTGGGTTTTAATTTTTGATTAATATACTTTTTTTTCTTATTGTTTTTCTCTCTTGCTTGTGTTTTGTTGTGTTTTCACACAAACACGCACATCAAACTACCCGTACATCTATCGAAACGATTACGCGTATTCTCCTCCGTGTGTAGAGTACAACACAGTATAGGGATGACAGGATCTATGAAAAATTTGGGCGCTACACAGCCGCAGGATGATGAGACAGGGGATGAGACTTCAGCCTTTTTAGGAACTCCTAACAGTGTCGGAGGAAACCGATTTCCAGAGAAAGGAATTCTCAAAAAGTTTGCTGAAGAAGATGGATCCCAGTCTGATAATAACGATGCCATGTGTGATGTGGAGAGAACGCTTAAGTCGCTCAATGGCTATCATGAAGATATTCTGGCAGCTTTAAGGGTAGCTGCCGCTCAAAGAGGTCTCGGAGACACTAACACCACACCACCTCCACAAGGTATTATCACCTACGCATTATTGTTAGAACGATCAGCGAAGGAAAGCGAGGGATAGCAAGTTCGCCGAACAAAACTGTTTTTTAATGTGAGTGCACACAATAGAGCTATGTGAATTGGAATTGGCACTACAAGGCCGTAAAAATGATGCATCAACATTGTGCATTCGTTATTCTCTCTCTAGTATTTCGGAAGTTTCCTTTTCAGTTGACACACCTCAAATTTATCTCGAATACATTTTACATGTAGTTATGTAGGACGAGGATGAAATTCAGGAGATTCTTATAAAAATGGAATTTCCTTTCTTATCAGAAAAATACTGCACAACCTCGTAAAAACTCTCTTTTGGATGTCCATAGAACCGTAGTATATTGTACATGTATACGGCAAATTTATTGCTATCCCTCTGCTGTGTCGACAATTTCAAGCTCATGTATCCGAGTGCATGAATATCCATGTATTTGCACAGGCGGAACTCGACTCTCGGAGGGGTATCCAGACTATACCGAATTTGGGTCAGAATTTCCTTTGCTTAGAAATTCCAATGATCGCATTCCACAGGGTCAGCCTGCCGATGACGAAAGTAATGATGACACAGGGGGACCTATCAGGCAAGTAAACATTGGCTGTGTTTTGGCAAAATTATTGAAACTAGGTGAATACGTAGGAGGATCATACTGTGAAAAGTAGTATTTTTTTTCTTTACCATTTTACCAGTACTTTTAAACCAAAATAATACTGCATTCAAGTTTTCTCGGATCATTTTTTATATAGCTGAAATTATGTCACCATAAAATGTATGTATTTTTTTATCTAAAATCGATTAAATAAACTTTTGCAGAATACGAAATTTAGAAGACCTACTTCGTCAACTGGAGCACCACTCAGGAACCCGCCACTTGAGTCCATGTGGGTCAGAAGATATTCGCATGTCGGAAACAGAAGCGGATAGACACTACCGTCTACATTCAGGGGAGCTTGATGGGTATAATAAAAAATATAACAGATAGCTTAACACGAAATCCTACCCCTTTTTCCCAGTTCATAGTTTTGGCGCGTCTCAGTGTGTACAACATATTAGCATTTAAATATACAACTAAAACAAGTTTGAAGCTACTAGTGCGAGCGAATAGTTTCCGATAAACCATGAAACATACGCACTGATGAGTAAAAAGAAAGGTGAAAAAGATGGATGAACATGGAAAAATAAAACACATGTTTCTCTTACTACAAAGCTTTCTTATGTACAGTTATTGTTGCAAAGCACTGATTATATTATACTACACAAATTTTTGGTACGATCGTTCTTTCTATAGCCTATTGACACGAACACAACTCATTATTTTTTTACAAAAAAAAAATAGATTTACAAAAGTTGAACTAAAGTACGAAAATACCTACAACTAATCAACAAGAATAATAATGGCTGAAATAATTGCATTCATTGCGTAAGAGTTTTCACACGTTTACGTGCCTCTGTACATGATGGAATAATTTGACAAGAATTTGTTACGCGATGTGTTTTTGTTCTCATTACGTCCCTTGATTTCTTTTTTAGCCGTTCCTTATCACTTCTTTTCGGAACTATACAACTTTCCTTTGGTGTCATGTTGTAGGGTTCGTCGTTGAACAACTGTTTGCTCGTATTGGCATTAATAGATGTAGTTTTGTGTGTACTTTATGAAAACACGAACAGCAAGTCACGCTAAAAGAAGACATAATGACTATTTTCCTTACAAGTATATAGAAAATATATGTATTGCATTTCCGATTTTTGCATTGTCAGCTACAGTCACGTATTTGCTAACCCATTATATAAATTTTTCTACGTTTCTTCTTTCTCTTTCCTTATCTCTCTTCTTCAACTCTGTATGGTTTCATGTCAATGTATGTTGATTTCGGTGACGATGGTGGTGGTGGTGGTGATCATAACGATTGTTGTGGTGTGTGTTTTTGACCATTCGTTCGTTCCTTTGCTCACTACCGGAAGACGGCGTCTCAATATGTGACAGCACGCTTTTCGCTTCGCATCTGCCCCTCCAACTCCTGGACCACCAAGGTACTGCACTGTGGTCGCTTTCACTCCTTTTAATTTTGTGCCATTAATCATGTTTCATTCTCATCTGCAGGGATGTAGTAGAAAGTCGTGGTATCCTGTTATAATGAGAATATTTGATAATATCGTTCGCAAAGAGAAAGATCCAATTAGACGAAACAACAAGGAAAATACTGCTAGGCATTCTCTGTCAATAGTCATGCAGGCTTCACAAAAAAAATCCTTCCGTCGCTAAATCGCCTGTTGTCGACAGTTATACATGTGTTTGTTTTTCCAATTAAAGTATTTTTTTACATGAGGGTTTGCTTGAAAAAGGTTTATTTTATTACGCACGCAAAATTTCGGTTTCTTTATCGCATTGTTTTGTTCAGACAAATTGCATGATAACAACCAGTTTGGATCGCTTAAAGAATTAGCATTTTAAAAAGAGAAAAATAGACGAGTTAAATTAACCCTTGGAAAACTTGGAGGCAAAAACACAATAAGGTTGTTGATTGCAGTGACGAGGAAGATGCCTTTGTTCTGGGGCGATATAGAGGGCCAAGGGTAGAACCCGACGTGCTTACACCCTTAACTGACTTCGGTGATCATTTCAATTCAAATTTACTCGGTTCCTTAGAAGAATTAGAAAGGTAAAATCGGACCTGATTATTCCTTTCACAAAGCCAAAAATCATGTAGAAACCGAAGGCGTGATGGTTCATAGCAAATTGTTAAGACATTAGTTGGTCAAATTTTCTCTCATGTTTTTCATATATGTATGTAAAATCTTTTTGTAAACTTCTTGAAGTTTAACAGAATGGGTCTATTTCACTTTACGGTGAACAAATTAACAGCTACTTCCTATTGAAATTTATTCGCCTTGCTTTCGTGAGCTCTATTTCTTTATTTCTGCTTTAGAACTATAATTATTGTTTACTTCGCTCTGAGCCATTACGTCATGCACTATTCCAATTAAGATAACTTTTTACAGATAATCACATCATCGGTTTCTCATTATTCTTTTAAATGTTAATTTCTTATGATTTGTTAATTTATGCACAACTGCACAAGTGCTTTTCAACTTAATTTCAAGTCTCGTAAAACTTTTAGTTGCGTCGATGGGAAAGCATCTCCATTTTGCCCGTGCTATTTCTGGTAATTATTATTTTTTTATTCTTTGTTTTCATTTCTTTCGTGTTATATCACAGCTCTAACGACATAATATGCCTGTGAAAGGTACAAAAGTATACTCATACTTCAAATCGTTTATATTTCACTTTTTCACTTTCCCCCAGTACATACACAATGTTACTGCTATTTCCCCTTCTACATTGCTTTTTAGCTTTTGTACAATGAACTTAATTTTAGATGTCTTTATCTGGTAGAAAACGTCTTCGAAGTCGTAACATACACATCGGATCAAATTAAACGGTTGGTTCTGTAGATAATCAGTAAACGGAAGTTCTCGATATTCCTCATTAGTTTACTTCAAAGTGGAACCTGTTAGTACATTAAC
>VICI01001615.1:0-21084 GCA_019593645.1 Akabosia matsudoensis
CGTCTACTTTCTTACGTAGCAGCGCCAATTCGCTTTCTTCTTCCTTTTTCTTACGTTCAAAATTTGCTTTTGCAGCCTTATACCTCTGAAGCCTTAGCATAACTCTGTTCACTGATGAATTTGGCAATGGAACGACTCGAGGTTTATCGAATCTATAATCGTCGTCAGGCATGTTAGCTTTATAAACGTCCAGTCTAAAATGGAAGGCGTTTGCCGTGACACATGATTCTGTCTGAATTTCAGGAACTGCTGGAGCTTTAGGTTTGACTGGATCTGGGACTGCAAAAACATGATCTCGGTCTGCATGAATTATTTCCTCCTGTTCCGGTGCATCTTCTTTGCGTTCTCTTAGGGCTCTTTCATTTTTTCCTGAGGTATTTCTTGACACGTGTGCAGATCTCCAGACGGATACAGTTTCCTCGTCGACAAATACTGAAACAAAGTAAGAAAGAATCATTGAATGATATGCTGTTAGAACTTGAAAGCTTGAGTTGCGAATAAGCTCACATTTCATCTTTGGTTGACGTTCTGGAATAGCTGGATTTTCTAGCTCAGTATCCTTCGAATTCCACCTGCAGGCTTCTAAGTTATTTTCTCGATCTTCGTGATCTGGAACCAACATGTCCTTTCTCATCCCCTCCTGTCTGAGGGGATTATCGTTTTCCCCGTGAGGGTCATGGTGCAATGCGACCTTTTTACTAGTAGTAAGAATGTTTCCAGACATTCCAGGGATAGCCACTGGCCTTCCTTGAGAAGTCGGCGCTGCTTTCGGTAGATTTTGGCGAATCGGGACAGCCTCGTTCTTCTCTCCATGAATCGGAACAGCAGCTGCGAATGTTCGGACGCGTTCAGGTCCATTCCCCTCACCATTAAACATCATTGGAGCGTTTTTCTTGCCCCATTCGTATTCCACATGTGTTTTCATTTCCTCCAGTCGATCCTTTGGCACCGCTCCATTGTCAATCCCAACTTTCAAAACCTGTGCGGCCTTTTTAAAATCTTCCTTGCTCACATATAGCTGTGCCAAGCGAATGTAAGTGTCGGCAACAAGTGACCCCACGCCATTCTTGATGGTAAAATCTAGTCTTTTAATTTGGTCGTCAGCGCCTAGCGTACTCATCTGTAAATGAATGTTCATTTGTTCAATATACATTAAATTTCCAAAAGTACAGCGCAGAAAAACAGACCCATCAACTGATTGCTTACATATTCCAGATGTATGGCACACAATCTTGGATCATTGGTGTATCTCGAATTCTTGAAAAACGTCTGAAGAGCCTCCTTCAAAAAAAGGTTGTGCTTCTCCTTCACATTCTTGGACATTGTTGGAAAGTGCTGAGGGAGGTATTTAGTTAGCACCACCCAATACTGAAGCGGGTCTTGATCATCGCTGGAATTCATTCTTTTGGCTAGGTCGTACAATTTCCTATAAACAATAATTAAAAACTCTCATCAGACCCAGCAGTCACACCTGAAAACTTTACCGATAAATATTTATGCTTATCCGTACACTGCCTCTCTCAAGTGATATTCCTCATATTTTACATGATCCTCAAACCCCTGGGCAGAACTTGACGGCAGTGCATCCACCAAATCGTACATTCGTCGCCCACTCGACAAAGGCTGAATATTTTCCTTGGATGTCTCCCACCCATGCCTTGACTCCTCCATTGTTGTATCTAATCCAACTTCCTTGTTTTCTTCTTACTTTTACACTTAATAAATTGTCAACAAGTTTAATGAAAATCTTTACGTATCAATTACAATAGAATAGTCAATTAATTGAACTAATTAAAAACAAAAACTGGCGATTGGTGACCCTCTTTACGGGACCGAATGTCTAGCGAAACCTTCAGTTCCTCAAATCCAGTCCTTCACAACAAACCAAAAAACCCACAACAGTCAACGGCCAAACAAAATATTTTCCATGAAAAGCAAAGTCTTCCTTTCAAAATGAGAAAGCGGCAGGTTACTTGATGACTTGTTTCAGTTTCGCCAGCCTTCTCGCGAAGACAAAGACATTCTTGCGTAGGCTGGTCCCTAGAAACAACAGCGAATTGGACTTCACTCGAATATGAACTTCACTCGAATCGGGCTCCCCCCGTCAACCGAGCATGTTTTGTTTTTAGCCCTTCTCTGCTCTGCTTGCGCTGCTGCTGCTACAAAGCTCGCATTCGAGTTTTTTTTTTGAGGAGAGGACGCCACCTCGGATCGATTTTTTTGGTGGATGGCCTATCCTGTCAATGTTAAAGACTAGCTTAAAACCAAACAATCCATTTTGGTGTTTTGCGGAATGTGTCAACAACAAGAATAAGACTGGGTGTTTGACTCAAGGAAAAAGTTTAATTGACGGGAAGTAGTGAATGTTTTAGGAGCAGATGTGACGTGGCCGTTTTTCTGGAGTGAAAATGTGTTTAAATTAAGAGTTTGTTTTGGGAGGAAACTGTTCAGACTACATTTTCTTGTGGGGGAGGCAATGATGACGCAAACTGAAGAAGATCCGATGACGGCGGATACGATAACGCTGAACCCAGCTCTTGTGCAAAAGATTCAGAGGTGAGAGATACTTGGTAAAAGCGAAATGAAACGTAAGGCGATGTTATTGTAACTACTCGTTTTCTCTCTGTTGTTTTTAGTTATATGAACGACCCGGTTTACAAGGAAACTGTAGAAAATGCGGCGAGTTACAATGCGCGATTGTCTTCAGAGAGGACGATGCGGTTACCGTTTTTGGACTCCCAAACGGGCGTCGCTCAGAATCATTCCAATTTATTTATGGAGCCACGGCAAAGGTTACCCGGGTTGAGAGAAGGTCAGATCTATACATACCCGAGTAAACGATGGAGGAAGAAGAGGAGACAGTATTTGATCAACTTTATGCAACCGAGATATCCGATAAGGGCAGAAACAAAAGAGGAGGATACCATGAGTGCAATTTCTGCTGAAAGTAGTCCCTTCCCTCCAGGTCCTTCTGCAGGGCCCATTGGGTTTAATGAAGACAGCAAAGATAGTACAAAGGACGAGGCTAAACCGGTAATTAGTCAGTTTGTACGGAGATACTCGAGCCAATGGAAATTTATTAAATTACATTTATAATGATGCTATGTAGGAATGGTTTTACGATGAGCTCGAAATGCCCGATGTTGGTGAATTTGAAGAACCGGACCCTGATTCTGATTACGACTATGAAGATTACAGTAGTAAACGAAGGAAGAAAAAAACCCCCGCAAAGACACCTCGAGTAAGTTTTAAACTTCACCCTAGTGACGAAGAAGTTCGTAAGTTAAAAGAACTTTTTGCATTGACCTTGCAGACTCCAGCAAGTGGTGGTCGTGGCCGTAGGAAAATTACATATGATGCTGTTACTGATCCAGAGAAACCGTTTGCTTGCGACCGTAAGTGATACTAAGACTAATATACCCTTACGTTCTGTTACTACGAACTACTTTCGACTGTTTGTTGTCCTGACACCTGATAATATGTGTTTATATTGGGTACTTTTGGGGATTTAAGAATAAGCTTCTTCTTCAAACTTTATGCTTTTATGGTGATGGTTGGTTACAAAACTGTAACTAGCTAGAAAACTTGTTAAATGTGTGTGGCATTTGTGTTGTTTCCGCTGTGTAGTTTGTGGAGCCAGGTATAAAACCCGTCCAGGGCTAACCTACCATTACACCCACTCACACAAGGACAAAGAGCAGCAAGACCAGGATCCCGAAGAGGACGAAATGATGATGGTTCCAGCATCTCCTAAACGTGGGGGTGGCGCTCCAGCAGATGGAGATGCATCAGGTCACTACAAAATATCCAATACAAAGTTTTTCTCCATGTGAAAGCAAAAGAAAGAAAAAACCTCCCGAATTACTATTCTTTTTCCAGTTTACTGTAATATTTAATCTTTGTCTTTTAACGTAAATTTATTTTTACGCAGTGATACACTCATAGACTATTTTTGAGCAATCTCGATTTTTAATTGAAAATGTGAGCTTGGAAAGTTTGTCGTTGTCGTCGGTATCTTTTAGTCGTCAGTTTTAGTAGAGGCTCTGTTGAAAACAAATGTGGGTCAATCACTCTGTTCACCTAAAAGTATTCATTAGCATTTTGTCACCCCGCGACATTTTGCTCATCTTAGAATTTTCTTCGGTGCTAATGATTATAGACTAAAGAAATCTTATAGACTCGGAGTAAGCTAGTTAACTTAGGCCAGATACAGTTTTTTGTACATAAATCGTGAACAAAGAAAGTAGGTTTACAAACAGTATGATAAATGTGTGCTTGAAAAGACGAAAGAAAGACTCACCATCGCTAATCGCATATTTAGTTCAAAATTATTTTCCATGTAGGTTAGCTTCCATTTGTGTGTAGTTATATTTGCTAGTCGTAGTTTGGGATGAGACTTTTTGTTTATATTTTTAAAATCTTCGTTTAAAATTTGCATTGTATCGTCCTCGTACTGTGAATTTGTAGTATCGCTTAATTAATCTTTATGTCTCGCTGTGTAAGGGTTACACATTCACTCCTGGATTCATAGATCGGCTTTAGGGTGAAAACATGAAGACAAGCGTGCACGAAGACGAGTCCACAAGTGACTTATACACAAGACTGTCAATGCAAAACATTGAAAGGAAAGTAAGCTAGTTTTTTGGTGAGACAAGACATCGTTTTTAAGAAACGCAAACAACTAACTAATGTTCTGCATCAAGGACTCACTTTTGACCATAGAAGATGTATAAAAGACGAAGACCTTCAATTGTATGGTAGTGGCGAATACATTTCAGACAGGCAAGGGTTGGGAGCTCACACTGTGCAGATTATGATAAGGCTTTACACGTTCCCAAAGAGTTGATTTTGCATTAATTACCTTTCCAAGCGTTATTAAAGCTATTAAATTATTTCTTGTTTGTTATTATTAAAGTACGCGTCCTTTGTGTACATAATACATTTAGTCAGGAGAGTGCTCCTGTATTCCTTAGTAACTATATCGCTATCTTCGCTTGAATGAATAGTATTTGAATGTTGTCCTTTTGCTGAAACAATTATTAGGATGACTGATCTGAAAAAAAAATCTGGGAAAAATTGGCAAACGAAATCGATATGCATGAATACCATATGCAATAATGGATAAAGTATTTTGTAATAATAATCATTCGTGAAAGATATCGCATTAAAGCGTATAATAATATAAAGATATCTATCGCAGCATACATTATTTTTGTTTTAATCCATTATTTATGAGCTCTGTCGAGTCCTATCCCGTTTTTTGCAAAGATCAAGTTCCACAGGCAGTTTGGACTCCTTCGTTCGGACATTCAATTTCTCTGTCTTAAACTGACACTCTCTCGAACGAACAAAACTTCAGCTTCAAGAATACCTCTGTCTCTCTCACAATCTGTCTAGCTCTCTCTCATTTTTACGAAGGTTAGTCCAAATTGTTTGTGGAAATCTTTACATAGGAAACTTTTTTTTAAAACTTGATATGATAAACTGAGCTAATTAAGAATACAACATTTTCTTTTGTTTGGCTACAGGTAAGCGTCGTGGCGGCCCAGCGTCCTCTCTTCCACCACCAGTTTTGCACCCACAACAGATGCCACCCAACTCTGGAGGTCTTCATCCGCCAACTTTACAACCCCAGCAGTTACCGCCTATGCCACCCACATCACATCCACACCCTATGCATATGTCAAATCCAGTTGTTACTTCAACTGGCATGATGATGCCCCCTCCTCCACATATGATGCATGGGCATCATCCTCCTCCGCCCCATCTTGTGCCGCAGCAGCAACCACCCCCGCACATGATGGGAGGACCTCCACCACCACATCCCTATGGCGTCCACCCTCCACCTATGCATCAACCTCCTCCACCGCATATGCAACCTCCCCCTCCGACATCCCAACCTAGTAACCTCGGTCCACCACATCCTCATCCCCATAATCCGTTACCCGGTCCTCCAGGTCACCCGTCACTCCCCCCGCCTATTTCTCAGGCATCAACTTCGTCCACTGGAAACAATGGTGGACCACCTTTTCCTCAAGAGGGTCCCAATAATGGACCGGAGAAGAAAAGCAA
Source organism: Akabosia matsudoensis (assembly GCA_019593645.1). NCBI lineage: Eukaryota > Metazoa > Arthropoda > Collembola > Entomobryomorpha > Paronellidae > Akabosia > Akabosia matsudoensis. Next base: position 6,073 of record VICI01001615.1, read on the forward strand.
GCCAGGGAATGGGGGTCCTCCAGGTGACAAAAAAGTAACTCCCTCGACATATTGCGACTTTTGTCTTGGTGATGAGAAAGAAAACAAAAAGAGTGGAGAACCAGAAGAAATGGTTTCATGTTCAGATTGTGGCCGATCTGGGCATCCAAGCTGTCTCCAATTTACAGCAAACATGATAATATCCGTTAAGAAATACCGGTGGCAGTGTATTGAATGCAAATGTTGTTCGATATGCGGGAATTCGGATAATGATGTAAGTTGACTTTTATTGATTTTAATACCAATACTCTCTTGCAACTTTTATTTGGACTATTTGACTCAACCAAACACTTTCTCTACACAGGATCAACTTTTGTTTTGTGATGATTGCGATCGCGGTTACCACATGTACTGTCTCTCTCCACCATTGGGCTCACCTCCAGAGGGATCATGGAGTTGCACTCTCTGTATAGCTGAATTTCATCAGAATAAATGAGCCGTTGAATATTACTATCGCCTGCACTAGTATAGCTCTTTTAACCATATTTTCCTTTGTAACCCAACTGTGGGCTTGTTGTAGTGTCTTTCTAGTGTCTGAATATAGAGAATATCACTTTCAACAAATGATGTTTTGGAACAGTAATACTTAAGCAAAATGTTCTTTAAAAAATTAGGCGTACTGGTCGGTGGTAAGGATCTGGATAAATGTGGCAACACCTACAGGGTTTAACTGAGTAAACTTGTTAATATATAAAATGGTAGTACTATAAGCTATTTTCTCGTGTTCCTCTCTAGTTACTTGACTAAAACATGTCAAGTGACGATTACTCTCTATCCTTGTTGGTGGTTTTACTGGTTTCGGGAAACTTAATTTTACCGATAGTCTTGAAACTCCTGTTTATATGGTATGATGGATGTACATGGAGTGTTGAGTTTATGTGAATTAACAATAGAATGCAGTTCGACATTGAGTAAAATCCTTTCAAAAGGTGACAAATATTCAAAACGAAATGCATGATAACAAGTGTGACTTTCCATTGGAGTGTTCCATTTAAGGAAATAAATTTTATTTAAACTTGTAACAATCTATATCAAAGTTCTATAAAAAATAAAGAAATATAAACAGTAACTATTCTTCGAGAAAAGATGTGTAGAAATCATGTAATTTCGTATGGCCATATGCAAATCTCAAACCCTTCCTAGCTCACCTCGGCAACCATACTCCTCTCTTGTGGTAATCCGTCAAGTCAACTAGTCTGTTGGAATCCTTGCCCCTGTAGAACTTTGCATCAATTTCGGTTGAAGACTATCCTCAGTACGAACGAACAAATACTAGAAGCATGCAACACAAGGCTCTCTCTGTAACCCATACCCACAATCACAACGCATCATCCCTACGTAGAAATTGATCACTTACAAATTATCTTGCTCATTTAACGTTTGATTTATTAAGCGCACGTAATCATCCAATTACATTAATGCAATTTCATGTGCACTGCATTATCATACATGATTATTCCAATCTGACGACTTTGTTTTGCGTTTAAACAGCAAATACAAATACAGGAAATCAAGAGGCTTAAACTTTCCCTTTTAATCATGCACCCCATCATTTTTCGCATTAGCACGTTGTTATGGCCACCAACTAGTGCATATAATGGCCTTTAATGTACCACTTAAGAATGGCTTAAAAGTACGACGATGACTGATCTGAGGCATTTTTTTTGTTCAGATAAGAAAACCAGTAGACATGTTTTAAAAGACAGAGATTAGAACTGTTGCCGCTGCAGACATTACCTCAAACAAACGCGAAAAACATGAAAATTACGATAAAAACTTAAATTAAATTCTTTTCTTACGTTGAGATATGATTCTTGTAACAACAAGGTTCGCAAAAAAAAATGCTGAATCGACGAGGGATCATGATCTGATGAATTGCTTTTAAGTTCTATATTTGTATGCCATATTATATATTGTATATACAATATAGGGTAGCTTCCAAATTACTCTATTGTCGTTTTGAACAGTACGACATTAAAAAGTAGGCAGATGCAGCAGATTCTGTCAATATTTTTATATCAAATTTGTTGGCGTGTTGTTTTATAAATCATTCGTTATGATACCTAAGTGGTAACCATGAATGCGCCGGTGCAAGGAAAGCCAAGCGTGCGGAATTATCCATTTTGAATCGTAGTTGTCGTGGGAACACGGGGAACTGTCATCAGCAACATACGATCCAAAGTCCCATCGATTATCGATAGGTACTCCAAAACTTTCCTCTTTTTATTGTCATTGTTTGCTTTTAGCTGATTTTTGATAAGATATGGGATAAAACTATAAAAATAGTAAACTAGTACATGCGCGCTGGGAATTAAAGACAGAGAAGTGATGAATGATTACGAGTGCATTGGTTGATTACCTAAGTTGACAAGAATCAGAAAGGGAAAAGGCGTTTCATTTAGTGTTAAAGAGCACATTCAGCTAATAAATTGATTAAAATACAATGGCAAACAAACCAGAAGGACTAGATTTCCAATTACCAAGGGGGACATGTTAATTTATTTCAAATAGTGTCTCTCAATCTAAAACACATTCAGAAGGGTTTCCGATATAATATTGTCGCTCCATATATATTATCACATGTCAATATTTCTATGACTTTTAGTGTAAAATTTAGTAATCAGTACGCTTCTCTATTACCATTAGTACGTATGTTAGCTAATGATTTATTAACTGCTGCAAACAAGACATGGATATTCACTTTACTCATTTAATTACAACTTTGTTGCAACGGAAAGTTCATTCATGCATTAAATCTGAAAGTTTACAAATAAAGTAATCAATCATTTAAATAATCTTACCTAAAACGACAATGTTTTTTATCTTCCACCTTATCAGAATGATCAGTTTACATCCTCTCCTTTCTTCCACAAAACTGTGTGCCTGCACCTCCATAATATAATGAGTTAAACTTCCTACAATTTAAAATCAGACTTTCGTTCAAAGTGCGTTGCGTATTCAGTCCACCTAGCCCACCCCTTTGTTCATCTTAAATGACTACTTAAAACTCAAACAATGAAATGAATTGCAATCATAAAAATTCCTTTTGCCACATCACCAAGCAAATAATAACATTACATTTTTTATATACTTTGTTTGTTTCATACAACAGCGGTATGCATAATCATGAGGAAAAATCAATTCCGTGTTTTTATTGCACTTTTCAAAACAAAAAAAAGCATCAATGAATTCCCCACTCGGAATACTTTGCTTTTTTTATGAATTTCATTACAAGCAATCAGCGATTTCTTTATGGCCGGATACACGATACATCATCAAATGGGTGTATGTTACAGCGCTGCAACAACACAATCAATTATGTAATGATAATTCAAAAAACTTCATAAACTGAATGAAATATTGAACAATTTTCATTTCAATAAGTTCACATAATGCAAAAAAAAGAGTATATTTTAAAAAATGGAAAAGGAAATTTGATGCTAAGAATTTTTTTTTAAACACATAACTTAGTTTATGTAGCTTACAAGAAAACAAGTGTAAAGCTGCACTACATTTTGTATGAACTTGATTGTTTCATAACACTTTTTTGTATTCCGTTTTTGCAAACAAAATCCAAGATTGTAGTAATGCATGGCTAGCCATTCTGCGCTGCTTCGGAAGCATTCAGCATGAATGCGTGAGACAAAAAAAGTATCAGTACCCTGCCGAAGTCACCATTGTTCTCGATTGCATCTTACTAATACGGCTAATTGAGAAGTACTTTAAGTTTATGATAAAAATATGCAAGGCACTGTCTGGTGACTTGCCTTTGATGCTAACGAAAGCAAAAGTCTCTGTTTCCTCCCCCACACGCTTTATAAAACGAGATCCCTGGCCTTTGTCCCATGTCAGACTTGCGTCAGCAGTCATACAGTCAACTCACCTTTCCGTTACCTCAGTCGTATCAGCTACCATGAAGCCTTTACACTTGGTAAATATAAAACTGAGCTCTAAATCGGATTTTTGTGTAGTTTTGTTGTGTGGAAGTGAGCTTGGTTTTGACGGATTTTCCTTTTTGTTGCAGGTTTTAGCTTTTGCCGCAGTTACCTGCGCCCAGAAGCCTTTGAAACATAAGAAGGCTTACCTTGCTCACTCACCAGGAGGTCCTGCAGGTCTTCCTGTTGAAGCCGCTCCAGCTTATCATGGATCTGGAGGGCATGGAGGCCAAAGCTCTGTGAGCAACCATGGCTTTGGTGGTGGACACGGACAGCAAGGCTCCAACTCCTTCTCCGGTATAGGTAAGGGGGGCTCAAAACCAGTTTATCCTCTGCTTCTGTCCGATACCCGTACCCTGAACCCAGATGGCACCATAAATTTCGATTACAAGGCATGAGTCATTCTAATGATTTTTTCCAATTCTAAAAAAAATTCTTATAATTTTTTGGAAAAAAAACTTGGCGACACTCCTTGAGTCTTTCTAACCTGTACATTCTGTAAATACTTTTGTTCAGGCCGACAATGGCCTACATCAGGGGGAAACGGTTGATAGTGACGGAACTCGTAGAGGCTTCTACTCATACCCGGGCGCGGACGGGAAGCTCATCACTGTAAAATACACTGCGGGCAAAAATGGCTTTGTGGCTGAAGGACCCCATCTTCCTAAGCAGCCACAAGCTGCCGCCCACAATGCAAAACAGCAAGATGATATTTATTCTTCTAACAAAGGTTCTCACTTTGGAGGAGGTGGCCAATACTCCCAATCCAGTCCCCTTGGCGGACATGGAGGAGCTTACCGCCCAGGTGGTCATAGCGCTGCTTTGAGTGGCCACGGAGGACAAGCCAATCACTACAGTCACAGCTCTGGTCTTGGAGGAGGCAATAGCAATGCTTTCGCCAACTTCCCCGACTTCTCTAGTCAGTTCCCATCCGCTGGTTCTGGTGGACACGGTGAACACGGTGGAAGCTACTCCTCAGGTGGTGCTGGACGCTACCAAGGATCCGGTGCTGGCGCTGCTCTCTCTGGAGTTGGTGGTGGAAACCATCACTCTGGACATCAAGGTGGCTCCTCAAGCTTCTCCACCCTTCATGGTCTCGGTAGCACTGGCAACTCTGGCGGCGCCAATGCCAACTTTGCTGATATCGGAAGCTCTTTTGGTGGATTCTCTGGACCAACATTCACTGCCAATAACCCTTACCAGCCAACTCTTGCCTCCGCCAACCCATCTAACCCTGTTAACGCCGGATTCGATCTGGGAAATGGTGGTCACTTTAGCATCAACTTCACCCCTGGACGCAACTCAAGAATACAATACCAACGAATTTCAAGGAGACTTTGGCTCTGGTGCCGCTCACGGTGGTCACCAACAACAGGGTGCTAGCTACGCTGGTGCATCTGGTCATGGCGCTGGCGCTCAAGGCCGCTACTAAGCAATTTTTCGAATAATCAACCCAGTTTTTTTTAAATGTCACTCATTGCTACACCACGAATTATATAACCAATGTCGCTTGTGTTATCAAATCGTGATGACACCGCAGTTTAGTTTCTACTTCATTCGAGAGGTACGCTGTTCTCTATACCATGTACTCCTGCAACAAGTCAGGTTTCGTAATCGAAAGTAATACCACCGCAGACGAAGTGTGGGTATAGCAACGCGATCATGATCAACAACAGCACCAACTTGTCTCTTTCAAAATTTCCATCTGAATGACTGAATTTTTTTATTATTATACTCTGTTAGCGTGAGAAAGGGAGTAAGTTTTTACAAAATTTCCATCTGAATGACTGATTTTTTTTATTATTATACTCTGTTAGCGTGAGAAAGGGAGTAAGTTTTTCTGTATCTGTGCAGATTACATGTTTTTCGTGAGAAGGAAGGAAAAACATTATTTTTTATACGATTGTGTTACAGTTATTTTTAAGCGAATTTTTGTTGACTGTTCATCAAATTATTAATAAACAATATAAAAATCCAATTTTTCAAGTATTTAAAAGAAATGTTTTATCAACTGCACGCCCTTGAGATACGTTCCTACATAGTCCTGCTTTGATCAGAGATAAAATGTTCATACGATGCACGAACGCATTCTTGTATCATGTACGCATAAGACTTGCTTCAACGGGCATGGCGCTAATAATTAGAGCTACGTGGGCAATAATTAGACTCGTGCCAGCAGTTACCTTACTTTACTCATTATCTTGGCAATTAGCGAGCATCAGGACGATTAGTGGCGCGTGGAAATTGTATAGGTTGGCACAACTTCCGCTTTTATAATCCCAAAAAGTCTCATATCGTAGAAAACATGACATACAAAACGGCCATTCTCCTGGTATTGAAGTCAGTAATTAAAAAGTTACAAGAATATGAAAAATAATATCTATTTCTGTAGAAGCCACTTAATTTTATGTCCCAACATTTTTTTTTTCATGTTAGGTAAGTTCAAAACAAAACCAGGTTGTCGTCAAATTCCCATGATGCTTCTATCAAAGTAACATTATTTTATTTTGATATTTTGTAACATATTTCCACATGTCGCATTAATAAGTTTCTCTAAATTCAGGGTTTAGAACCACCAATGCACATAATTTAAGAAAGTTTTATCTCTCCAGCCTTTAAGTTTTATAGCTTTTCTAACTAATCATATCTTCAGATACATTTTGTCCTGTCACTGTTCCTATTCCCAAGCATAGAAAATATTTATATAACACGAATAATATGCGGTTTTGAATCCAATGGGATTAGGAAATCCTGCGAATTGCAACGTGAATTCACACACTGCACTTTCATGCGTTTTTCTTGCAAATTTTGAAAGTAAGATATAAAAAGTGCAAGTAAATGAATTGAAGACATGAAGGTTGACGAAACGTCTTTTTCTGTCTTGTTTTTATTGAATGCAGTTGGTACATTATAGAATTCTTACAAGCTGTTTTGCAGTAACTAGCTCAACACTGAATTCATGATTTGTCTTTTAGTTCTGCTTTTGAACCCTCGGCGTGTGCAAACACATAAAACATGAGTACAAACAACCTATGAAAAAATGGTAATGGAATTTGGTAATAAAAACTTGACGTCATTGTCACCTATGTACGTGACAATTCAACAGTATACACATGTGACGCATGACTGGACTCTCTAATTAAAAATTAATCGAAAGTAGAGCCCAACGAAAACCATGAATCATGTGTGATTACATATAAAACTCCTATCGCCCATTTAATACCGACTATTCTCATGTTTCTTGTGAAATATTAAGAGAAAAATTATATTGTATAAATTACAATAGGACTTGATACTTGTTACAAGCCGGTTGCAAAAATGTGCTGACTACAAATCACACCCTAATTACAGATGTAAATACAAATGAAACTGTCTACGGTTGTCATGAAGATGTGATAGATAAAAGTGAATGTCTTGGTCACAGTCGTTCAAATATGCCAAAGTACTCCACTGAACAAAGGATTCCCATTTGACTAGTCATTACATGAGAAGAAGAATTGATTATCACGACACAGCAATAATCGTAAAATTTGCAGCGAAGTAAAAGCGTACACGGAATACACGGATTTGCCCGTTATGTGAGTTCGACTCGAGCTCAAACGCTTATTTGAATGCACCAAAGAGCTGAATCTTTCTTTGTTCCAGTCATAAACGGCTGAAACGATTATGTATAGGGAATTCTTTTCTTATAACTAGCTTGAGCGGAAATCATGTAGATGATGGTAAATAATACCATGTTCGTTTGTTTTAACATGGTCGTTAATGCAATGGCAACCGACCGGTGTTTTTTCTTGGAAACCGCATATAACTATTAGAGTAAAAAAGAATAGAGCGGAAAAGATACCAAGATCATGAAATCGTAAACAAATTTAAAACTCGTACCACCAATTTAAAACACATGGGTCTCCAATGAAACAAAGAACGAGATTGATTTTAATGTAAATTATCTCGTGAATACCTTTTCCGGTCTATCTACTTTATTCGTCTAATATATAACTCTAGTGTTTCCTCCCTCATTGGTATGAGTTTACTCATATGAAATCATTTCTTAGCAACCTCAGAAAATGTGAGTGTGTCATCTGAAACATTAAAAATCGTCATTTTTTGTGAATAACTATAAAGCAGAAAACTTTAAATCATATTCGTAACACTACCAATTACTCGGACGAAAAGTATTTTCTACCGCTGTCAGTTGCTGAAGTACTGACAAAGTATAAAGACTTATGTCGCGTGAACTCAAGCAAATCAGGCTCAGGCAATTGACTTTTATGAATCAACGAACTTCTTATGGTGAACTTGATGAAGAATGAAGGCAAGTTTGAAGGATGTCAATCTGACGACATGATTGTGCATTTTGTAAGTATATTGACACCAAAACAATTTGTGTATTTTTCTCAACTTAAACACATCTTCGGTGGAGCGAGTTGTTTTTACTTGAATACCATTTCTACTAATATACTACAAAAAACTATGCGGTAAATATTCACAATTGACTATCGTGGTTATGTTTAAAAAATTGCATTAAAATTTTCAAACCATCATTGAGCAATTCCATCCCATCATGAATGAAATCAATAGATCAATATTTTTTGGGAGTATCTTAGATGCCCAAATTGATTATTACAAAAATAAACCGGCTATGAAACTTATAACTACTCAAGATGTAAAAAAATGGAATGATTACTATCGTGAACCTAGTATACACTATGAGCTAAATCTCTTATACATCTTATGGTATGACCTTGGAGTTAGTCACCACTTCTCACCGTTACCATCTTACTAGACAGGGTCTACTAACCATGTCGACTCCATCATGATTACATTATGTACGTCTACGTTGAAGTTGGTATTGCAGAGAACTCCTCGCATTCTATCATTCCAACTGTGGTTAGGTAGGTAAACACTAAACACCTCTATATATATTAGTAATTTAGGGTCTCGGGAGAAATGAATTTTTTGCATGACATAACATGTCATGTTATGATCTAAATATTACGCATTATAAGTTATATAGAGATTTCGAGTATTTTGGTTTCAAATATGGCAACTTACATAATATGAATGCGTGTGTAATTTCAAAATAGCACAATATCTGTTAAGACCTGGCTACAGAAGAACCTTTCATGCGGGTAATATATAGAAGTCTAGACATCCGAAAACACGGATCAACAAAGTATTTACGATTACCTTAAAGTACAAACTATAATTTTCTGTCCTTACGTTAGAATTCGTTTTCCATTAGGGTGCGTATTTCTCTTTATTCGCAGCGAGCCACATCAGTATTTTGCAGCGGAAGTAGGGAATTTCATGTCCTATTCATGGACATTCACTAAAGAGAACACATTATTGAAAATAATCGCCAGGAAAAACGAACGACAGCAACAATTTTCGGTTGATATGATTACGAAACCCTAAAAAAGACGAACAAGGGAAGTTCTTTTTTGTGAGAAGCGTGCGTGACGAGTTTTAGTTATTCTGTGACCATTACTACAACATATTTTCATACTCCCTCAACACATTTTCTATCTCAATACTTGCATTTGATACAGTGAGAAAGCCTAAACCGACGAAAGGTAAACAGTTGTCATGTTACACCGAAAACTACATACACCTATGCACATGTAAACAAAACCAATTTGCTTACTAATCTCCATGACAAGTACAGCATGTGAGCCTCACCGTTGTCCCAAATATCTTCTCTTACATGTATAATTTTGGCAGGGAAAATTACGATCTTCCCCTGAAAAAACTGCCCTCCACCCTCCCAATACAATAAGAATTTGCATATTCTCTTTTCATGATTCCAGTCAAGGTTACGATCAAACATTCAATTTGCTCACATAACTTGAAGAAGTGCTTGGCTAAAATTTCAAGTAATCTCTAAATAATTTTAAAGGTTTGAATGGATCATACAATTCTGTCGTCAAGAGAGATTTCTTAGGCCATGCTGCTTCGGAAACAGTCATTCGTCGACATCCTCTCAAGTATACACTCCATGATGGACGATTACCATAAGCCCATTAATACCGTGCCCGTGCATAGAATTTTTACAAGTCAGTTGCAAGTGAACAATCACACACACCCCTACCTTTACTATTTTCTCTACTCGACTCTCTACAACCGAATCTGCAATTAGTGGTCCGATTACAGCAATTAAAGTTTTCAATTGCAACCGAGTTTGAGAAAAGGTTTGTACCTTGTTTGACCGCTGCAGATTTTACGTCGACACAACAGGCTTATTGCATATGGGCAATTATATATGCATCACCTCACAAAAATCAGCCTCTTTTCCAGTGAGCAGCCGTTGCGCTGTTTAATCATGTTTAATATGTTTTCACAACCAGTTTAATGTTTAGGCTGGTGTTGAAAGGAAAAGTTAAAAAACGTACATAATTTTAACATGAACTGGGCGAATAAAATAAAAGAATATACCCTACAGTAATTGCAATAAAGTATTAAATATTATTCCTGTCACCTGTACGTTATATTCAAAAATTAGGTTTTCTTCTGATCTTCAGCCCATTTCAATCATTTTTATGCATGAGCTATGTTCAGCAATGAGGAGAGCTCTTTATCCCGCAGCGTGGTAATGTGGACTTTGCAACGTGAATCGTCGTGTAAATATTAACTTACCGTAACAAATATTGACGATGTCCATAATTTTGGTTTTTCAGCTCATGATTTAATTTTTAGGATATCTTTAAGAAGAAAGTGAAAATGGAAGACGAATAAAAGTTAAAGCTCGCTGGTCAGTAGCCACTCGCCAGCGCAAGCTAAATTTATGTAAATTATGCCAACGTCCTGGTATAAAGTATGTTGTTGTTAACATGAAGTGTAACAGTTCGGATGGAAGTGACTAAATGGTACCTCGACCTCATTATGAAGTTATTCAGGAACCGGAAACTGTGCGGGAAAAGTTGTGTCGCTTTTCTTATATTAAACACGTTGTTCGTGGTGGTCATCTTTATATCCTCTGTGAAGCATACAAACCATCTATCAAGACTGAAAGAACTCCGGTTAAGTGAATCAGCGTCACTTAGACGAGAAGCATTAAAGTTGATCTCAGATCCAGTGAAGCAAAAGGAAATGCGCCAAGGAGAACATGACACTATCATTCTCTTCTGGACTACATATTTTTCGCAAGATATATGGAAGGAACCTGCATTTGCTAATCTAAATCGTACTCGTACAAGGTGCTTTGATAATTGTCGATTGGTGACAGATCGAAAGTATTCGGTTATAAGTGATGCTGTCATTTTCCACTCTAAAGATATGAGGTAGGTTAGATAATTGGAAAAGGCTAATTCTAAATTATGTATTAATTTTCACTTAACCACACATACATCAACGGTATGTTTCAGAGTAAACGACTTTCCTATTGTGCGGCCCATGGATCAAATCTGGGTTTACATGAATCAGGAATCTCCATTTCACACTCAAGCTCTTGAAAAGTTTAATATCACCTTTAATTGGACGATGACCTATAGGTAATCTAAATATACAATAACACGTACACACGTATATAGTTAATCATGGTATTATTCAAGTTTCTCTTTCCACCAGGAGGGATTCAGATGTCTATCATCCTTACTTTCTCACAGTTCCCCATCATAATTCATCAGGGTCAACTATCAATCACAGCGAAACGGCAACTCAGAAAACAAAACTAGTCGCATGGATTGTGTCCAACTGTCATACGCCTAGTAAACGGGAGAACTTTGTCCATCAGTTGCAGACCTACATTCCCGTAGACACATATGGGCGTTGCGGGGACTTCACTTGTCACCGATCAGGCGACTATGGTTGTCTTCCAGAAATAGCTCCTTCGTATAAGTTTTATCTCGCTTTTGAGAACTCGATATGCAAAGATTATATAACTGAAAAGTTTTCCAGGGCTTTGCAGCATAATCTAGTCCCTATCGTATACGGTGGTGGCGACTACTCCACGGTAGGACCCCCTAAAAGTTACATAAATGCCTTGGACTTTCCTAGTCCAAAAGCTCTTGCAGATTATCTTCTTCTCTTGGATAAACGGCCTGATCTTTATGCTGAATACTTTCAGTGGAAAACAAAGTACAAAATTATAGAAACTGAAAGTTCCTTCGACGGCTGGTGTAACCTTTGTAGAAAGTTACGTAAGAAACAGGCAACATTGCAGGAAAGGAAATCATACTACAATTTATCTCAGTGGTGGTATTCCACTAGTGACGGTAGTCACATTTGTGTACAACCAACTGATAGCATGCTAGAGAAGTGGAAATTAGTTGGACTAGCCGATTTAGTGACTTTTGTGCGTCGCTGGTTTTACAAGACTGTATTGGGGTACTGACTAAGTGCGGGTTAAAATTGATTGATAATTCGTAAACCAGTTTTCTCGTGTTTTCAGCAGCCAGCCCTATAATTTATTATAAAAACGAAATACCCTTAAATTTATTGCTTATTTTTTTCATGTAGGATACCCTCCCAATCAGCCTGCCATTAGTCGGGTCAGAAGTTGTCCCGTTTTGGTAACTTTTGTATCCCTTATACAGAATATGGTCAATATAATAATAATACGACCCATCGACCATCGTCATCCATTCTATCTTTACCATGGAAAAAGACTNTAATACGACCCATCGACCATCGTCATCCATTCTATCTTTACCATGGAAAAAGACTGACTGTGATCCGGTGGTCACACACAAAAGTCTCCGTGATTGGCAATAAAAACGTTTCAACAACCTAAGCAAACATAAGTATTGTCTTCTCATTTTCATTAACATCCACCGATAGTTTGGAGTTCTTAAATGATTATGGATCAACTCCACAAATTGCGTTTTCTGTTTTAATATGTACCATGCTCACTAGTAGGTTAGTCGAAAACTACAATGCGAACCCATATAAATTCCAATTCTAATTTAAGGTTCAGTGCAAAAGTGGTTTTGGTAACCATGTGCAGTGCATTTTGAATGGAGCACTTTTTAGTGCGCCGTGTCGTAACTATAGGGTCAACCAATATGAAACCGAGATGTAAAAAATCGTCATTTCGTCGGTCACATGATAAATTCGCTTGGGAAGCTCGAACTAAATATCTTAGCTCTGAAAACTGCAAAAAATTTTTTTGCATATCCGGGTTTATTTATGATGTGCTATAGCTATAGCTTGAAAACTTGTTATGCTTTGTAGAGCATATTTTTCTGGTGCAATTGACAAAATCAGAATTTTTAATGAAACCTGTGGCTGAGCGGAACGCCGGAAATGAAATTTGAATATATTTGTTTAGAATAATGCGTCATGAAAACGTTTTTTGTCAACGTGCCTTCAGCACGATAGTTTTTACGTAAGTCGGCAAGTAAGCTTCAAGCAGAAAGGAAGCAAGTAGAATTAGCTTGAAAAAGAAAGAAATTTTAACTGTAATATTTAATTGATTAGAAAACAGTTAATTGTACAACCTGAATTGTTTTGAGTCGAACTATAAATTAATTGTGTCGAAGAGGTAAAGGTTATTGGGAGGAAAAAGCTGTTTTAACAGTTAATTTGTGAAATAAAGAAGTGAATCGAAAGATAGTTAGTGGTTTGCTGCTAATTCATCGGTTTATTTCTCATCGTAGTCGCTGTTTGCCCTAAAGTTAAGCAGTGATTTTGTCCAGTGCATGATTCTTGGATTACACCGGAACTGCATTGGTGGTCCTTCATACCCGACAATTCCAATATACCACAAAACCGTTTCCACACAGATCATCAACAATAACCCTAGATCATGAAAAAGAAAGTTTTCCCTCAAGAAAACGTTTGTTGCTGAGGGTCCCTATTAATAATTAAACAAAAAAATTGTTTTTCTTTTTGTTTTCCGCCCATTCGGCTACGTTGACAAGTAGAATCTTGTCTTCGTTACCGTTATCAACGATGATTGTATATGTGAGGAGATAGCAGGAATGGAGAGATTTAGCCGTATATCAATCAATCGGCTCCTTCAAAATAACAGCGCATGGTTACGATACCATTCCTCCGACATTTTGTTTATCTCTCAATTGGCTTTCCTTCTAGCTCGTGCCCATTAATTCAATAAATTATTCATAGGTTCCCATGCCCGTTTTGAAATTGAACATCCGCCTATATAGGACATTCAGAGTTAAGAAAGACTGCCAGCGTGTTAAATATACGAAAATGGGTACTATCAAAAGCTACATTGACATTCTTTAAAATCTAAATTGCGTCCACGTACTTTTGCCAGTGAATTGGCTTATTGTTGTGTTGTTACCTGGGCCTATAATATTCCGGGAAAATACCCATCATTTTTCATTTTTTAACATACAACGCGTGGGATTGAGAGGGTTTTACAAGGTACAAAACGCAAAACTTTCGTGTTCGTTTGATGCATAGTTTGCGATTTGAGAGAACGAGTAAGCATCGATCCGATGACATGAATTGAATGGCATGTTGTTCCCGTCTTGTCACGCAATGAAACCTAACTCAACGAGTTTCGGTTCTAAATTAAACCGTTTCCAAACTGAAACTACCTGGGTATCCACGAACTATGCTCTCCTAGATTAACCAGAACAACACATCTCGGAGAAATACTTTCAAACAAAACTGTGATCGTTTAGTATTTTGTTTAGCTCGCTAACGGTCACGACTCTCCCGTAAAGCCTTCAGATTCAAGTGTCACGAGTAAGGCTTTAAGGCAAACGTATAGATCGGTTGTATGTAACTTTACATATCTCAAAGAATTTAATTTTTTTAGAGTCTTTTGTTAGGGAAACCTGTTTTGGCAATATCCAAATAGACCGGAGGCGATTTATGGTTCCGAGAATGAGATGACATCATGCATGACCATAACAACACAATGGAGGCACTACTATATTGTCAAGCAGGTGACGGAGCAGATTCATGAGCTTGCATTTATTGCACGTGTGTTTCTTTAAATAATCAGTTGCATGTACGATTCATTACCTTTCTATACAGGCAACGTTTAAACAATTTTCCCGGTGATAACTGAACAAAAGCTAGCAAATAACCGTTAACAATGTTGACTCTCAGGAAAGTTAAAAGAAAC
>VICI01001616.1:0-21081 GCA_019593645.1 Akabosia matsudoensis
AAACATGAGCCATTGATGAAAAACAAAGATATCTATCACACGCAATCCATTCAGTAAGATGTCACTGGAGTTTTGAAACTATTCGACAAGTATTGAAAATACAAGGTTTTCTTAATTCTTTGAGTGTGCATAGCATGTCATAGAAAAATTCAAAGAGATGTAATAAGTAGAGGAGGAGAGAGTATTCTTTAAGCGTATTTTTTCGAAGCCTAGGTTTTTTTTTTTGAAAAATGTTCTAAGACCAACTTGTTACCATGAGCCACTACTACTCGCCCTTTCAAAATAAGACAACGGTAGAAAAAATATTAAGAACTGAAAAACTAATGTTAAAAGTTGTTTGGAAAGTGATCACTGAAAACAATTAAACGATAAGCTGCAAATTTTCAAATCCATAAACCACAAAAAACCGTTAAACAGTTCAATTTGAGTTAAGGGAGCATATTCAGAGAATAGATATTGAAGTATTATATTGTGGCTTATGACAACAATCCGGTCTTAGGACGATTAATAAACAAGCTATTTTGGATTCTGCCTTGTAAAGAGATCTCTCCTTCTATATACTTGATTCTCCTTTGGAAAAATTATTAGGAAACAGTACATGCAATGCTAGCTGCCACGAAGTCTCTGGCCATCGTTTCCATAGAAAACGATTTTTCAAAACGATGAAGTCTCTAGCCGAAAGCTGTTTGTCCAAGGAAATAGCATTTCTACACTACATCTCATTTTACTCCTGGCAACAAACAAGTAATCAAAGCCATATTACGTGCAACCGTGTATTTCCAGATGTAATCTAACATTAACGTTTCCCGCAGGATTTCCCCATAAACTCGTCTAATCATCATGCTCATACGTGCATGCCATTAATACCACCCAAACTACTTGTAAATTTACACTACGATTGGATACGGGACGGAGGTCGAGGGCGTGAGAATGAGAGGACTTGAACCTACTGACAACCGACAATGTATGAAATGGTAAATAGACCTGTACGAAATTCACGTAGGCGGAACCGTACAGCTAACTAAATGTTGATTCATAATAAGCTCGTGATTCACATTCAGGAGGTAAATGTTGAACGTTGCAACCAGTAGCGTTCTACCTTCCCTATTTTAACTTCATTATTTCCCGTCATGTATCTCTCTCTCTCTCTCTCTTTTGAGCAGTTGCAATTCCATAAAATTTATTGCAAAAATAAAAGGCAAACAAGGACCAAAAAGGAGAAAGAGCAGCTCATCTTACCATAACACTTCCATTAGAGAAAATGGCAAAACATTCATCTATGCTGACTTTCCCTTTGCCATTTCCTCCGCATATTTTCTTCTTGCTAAATTGTGTCTTATATGCTGTTGCTAGGTGATTCCGGATCGCTTCATTATAATATCAAGCTATCAGAGTAACAAAAGAAAAATCCTGTCTTGCTACGAAAGAGTAAAATTATACATTTTACAACGGAACAGAGCGAAAGTGTTTACTGTGTAAATGAATTCTGAATTGTTGCTCCCTGTCCTCTTTTCCCGACTGTTTGTAGCATTGTCAGAGTGAAAATTCGATAGCATTTTTGTTGTCTCTTTTAGCAGAGACAGGCTTGCACGTTTTACCATTGAAAATATGTACTATATTTACACGATATGTGGCTGCGGTTGTTACTACTTTCTACAACTATACTCCATAATAACAATTTGGTTTTTTGTTATATGAACTCAAGTATATGGGTTTTACTAAATTCTGGTGTGTTGCAGAAGCTCTCTAGAGAAAAAACGGATGTTTCAGTTGGATGCCTTTTCCCTGCAATATATTTCGACTCAGATAGAGTCCTGTAAACAGTGTCCCACGGTGTTATACTGAATTCATGATATTGCAGTAATTCTAGAAGCACTATTGACGACGCTGACTGCTATGATACACAAGAAGTGGAATGTTTTAACTACTCTACTGTTTTAGAAACGAGGAACTGTTGAAGAGAAAGTGTGTGTTTATGTGAAGAGAGTGGCGCTGCTCAATGTTTTTCCTTTCTCTTTTTTGCCTGTAGAATGGGGAAAAGACAAAGACAGAGTAGGAGACTAAAGTTTACAAAAGCGTAAATCAGCCAACTGGTGTTGGTAAATTACCCTGTAAATTATGCTACTCTATTGAATATATGGTGCGCGAAAAATATACGTAGCTACAAGTTTATGGTAAAAAGGAGTTGAATTTGACGCTGCCAAAATGGGAGAGGAGAATGGTTTTTAAACAAAAGTTTTACAAGTCTTGTTGGAATGGAGAACCAAAAATTTACTTCAGCTTTTTAATTAGTACCTGCTAGACACTATGAAACCCAAGGTCATTATGCTTGCAGAGAAAAATTTAGTATTTCGTTTGCAGAAAATACTAATTGTTTTTGCTGCTGTTCAGACCTCTTTTGTTTTGGGGAACGTAATTTTGGAATGACACCAACACCCAAAGGCTGAACCAGTTTTCTGATAATTACTGGCATAATTCATTAAGTTTTTAGTTGTTAATCATCTAGACCTTACCGATCTGTCATTAAATACGAGCTTAGTTTGTACTTTACTCTTAAATTTGTGCTAAATGAGAGAAATGAAAAAAATGCTGAAACTGTAAGGTTTATGTGAATCAAACTTTGAATAAATCATGCACGTTCGGCAAAGTACACACCAAAAATGGGCTCATAAAAGAAAAAAAGAACACTTTCGTTGTATGGTACCGACATGATTTCTTTGTGCAGTGTTAAAAACGATAAGAGGAGCTTCCATATAGAATTGAAACTTCAAGCAGTATGTAAAAATAGATGTTATTAGTCCTATGCCAAAAATGTATTATTTTTTATTTGCATTACAGAGTTCGATCAATTTTCATTTTCCTTGACGTGGCTGTTTGAAACATTAATATTACGAAACTTCGCAATAATAAACGCTCATACTCAATTATCAAAAGTAGCGAAACACATTTGCAAGTTGTTCGATGACGTGATCTTTTTTGGACTATTTGCAATATGCGCTGAAACACGCTCGGCAAGATTCGTAAAAACACTATCTCCAAGATTCGTTCGTAAAAACACTATCTCCAAGATTCGCTAAAACACGATCTCCAAGATTCGCTAAAACACGATCTCCAAGATTCGCTAAAACATGATCTCCAGGATTTTCTAAAACACGATCTCCAAGATTCGCTAAAACACGATCTCCAAGATTCGTGAAACCCCGAGCTGCAAAATTTTCTATAAAATATTCATGATGCAATAAGCAAAACTTCCATGACCTATAAATCATACACGATGTAACTGATTTCATTGAAACTTAGCAACCGGAATGATATTGAGCAGACGACCATGTGTACCAAATCTCACCTCCGTACGTCAAAGATCTTCTGAGACTTCTAGACAGATAGACACCCAAGCCAATCTTGTGAAGTAGCTTTCGCTACTTAGTAACTTTTTTCCCGAAAAAACAATGTTGTACAAAATGTAATTGCTTTGGAATTGAATGTGTGAATAGCAATATAGGTTACCTAAGCTAGAATTCAATCAATTTTTTTCAAAATTTAATTCTGTTCGATCATGTACTAAGTTTTTATTAGAAGCGTAAGTAATTGCAAAAACATGACTCCCTTTTGCTTAATGTGTTTTTATTCTTTTAGTTCCTACAATTTCTACTTCCAACAATGTTTTATTCTACACTGTTTGTGACTTCGACTTCAATAACTCATTCTGCACATGCATTAGCCATTACATCTAATTTCAGGAATTTCTAGGGTAATTTGACACAACTACTTGAACAAACCTTTGAAAATCTGTTAAAAAAGCATTTCAGCCTATTGTTGGTACTGACGTTAACCATTATAACTATTTTTAACCGTCAATCGTTTTCGATTAAACTTGAATACGACCATACATGGTCTGAGTTTATAAACCAGCTTGTATCAGTTCTGTTCACAATCATCGGGACCTTGACTTGGTTGAACTTTCCCAGGACATCCTGAGAGTTTTTTAAGCTGACACTTGACAAACAAGCCAGTCATGATAACAGAAGAGATAGTGCAAACCATTGGGTTCATTGTAAATATTCCTTGCAAGTATTTCCTGGCAAGCGCCTTTGGTTGGAACTCGATTCATCTTGGGTGTGTGGTCACTAAACCAAGTGTGCTAAGATGGAAGTATGGCTCATTTTTCGTGACTTTCTATTTCCTGTTTCTTTTGTATGGGCTCGGTCGGCACGTTTCAAATTTCAAACGAAGCAATCTCTTTGAAGTTGCCCACCATACTATCTACGTAATTGCGTATTTCACAGCAATGTGTGACAAACTCAACTACTTTCGGTGTCGCGAATTTTATATTCCGGTTGTAAATGGAATTTTCAAATACTATGTAAACTTTTCAGGTACGCTCATACTTTAAGCATTTGTTAACGTGTAGCCAGTGTAAATATCATTACTATTTATGGTATGTCTACAGAAATTTCCGGTTCCAATGGAAGGGCTGTCAAGGGACAACAAGAAATGCTGATAATTTTATGTTTAAAAACGATTATTCTCAACATATTTGTAGTGCCGTTTGTTGCACTGGTACAATATTTCAAGCTTCCGGGCAGCTCTGTTCATCTGTCTTCAATTTTTCTTGAACACTATCCATTCTTATTTGAAGTCCTATTTTATCCCATTGGAATCTTCCAGATCATGATTACTGGTTCCATGATTTGCGAATTGCTGTTTAATACTATAGTTACCGTATTGACTCCATACTTTTACATAAGCATGTTTTCTTTGTTGGGGTGAGTTGGTGATTTTTTTTGCGTAGATACGTCTGTCACTTTTAATTTGAATGATTTTTTAAAATCCCAGATACTCGCATGGAAGGGGGATAACACGGTTACAAATTGTGGCTCCATTCTTGCGGACCGCACAAATTATTGCCGTTATGTACGGACGACTACTGCGTGGACGTATAATGCCTATACATTTTGTACTATCATATTTAATAGTTCTTAGTTTATTTTCACTTGTACGATTTCATCATCATATTCCATGGGAGTTAAGTGTAATGTTATTAAGCGCAGGTATTACCGCAGCCCTTGGCTGGCTAACATGTTTATGGTTGTTCGGAGAATACTATAGAGCCTCGTGCAAGTTTCTTAACACGTGGAAACAGGCAGGTCAGCAGCTTTCACTACCTATCGAGAGAAAGACTTGGCGAAAGTTTTACCGATCATGTCGGCCAGTGGAGCTGAGAAGCTCACTCATTCGCTTTCGACGAATGACAGTTATAAAATATTTACACTTCATTAATTGGCTACTTGCGAAATCTCTAATTGCTACTGCATAGTTAAAAAATAAAGAACATGAATTATTTGGTAGCATCAGGACACGTATCGGAACGTTATATAAGTTCTCGTAGCTTATATCTAAAGCTGATTACGCAAAACTCGACAATAAAAGCCGCAGAAACTCAAAAGCTGCTTATGATTCTTCATAATTGCTACATGGAACCATATTTATTGGCAGCAATCCGCCAACATTTAGTTTTCCTGAATTGGCTTCTCATGAAAACGTAATAATTGGAATTATGTAACGTTAAGTGAGTTTCCAACCGAATAAGGCACTCGTTTTTGTCGCTTAAAAAGCAACACACCATAAGAAAATAGAATCAAATGTATGTTGACACATTTCTAACGTTTAAAGCATAATTGGAAATATTTGTATTCAATACAAATTTAATAAGGATTGCGCAACACATGTTTAAATGATGGTATGCGTACAAGCTGTTTTCGACCCTATTTTTTTACCCAGAACATACATATTCCATACCTACATCTATTGCATTTTTCGATGAATGTGTTCATATTTTTTCTCGTTTAATGATAAACCTCTTACGTCCAAGCCGAGCCCTTTCTGTACGATGATGTACCTATACACCAAAATTCAAGTCTAGTGTTCGCTCTCAGCAGTCAGGGATAAAGCATTTCGTCGACAATTCGACATAGTCGTTGCTTTTCTCAGTTCAGTACACTTCGTAGCTTTTACCCACTCATCCAGGTTGGGTACTGGAACCCCTCCATTCATCAATCACTTGGGAACGTTCACTTCGACGGTTGACATCGATGAATTAGATGTTCAAAGTGTAATATTTTTTTAAACCATGCTTGGCACCAGTGCTTCCATCAGATATGCATTAAAATGTGTTCTTTTATTTTCAAGAACCCAACATAAAACTAGATTCGGTGACAAGTCAAAAAAAATCTAGCTGGTTTGCTGTCCTGATAATTTCCTGTATACATCCCGCACACTCTTACTCTCTTTTTTAGCAAACCAAACTTGTTTTGCTATTACAAAACCACCAAGTTTTTAAAAAGAGAAAACTTTATATTTCAATGCAAAATCGATTTTTACTGGTCCATTACGTTTGCCAGCACGAGCAACCAGAATCCGGTTTCATTAGCGCGTTCCACGCTGGCATAGTAATAAACATTAGCCTGAGCACTTACAAGAGTTGGAATTCTACGCAGGTAGCACTTGAATTGGCCCATTCAAGATGTGTACGACAATCATAAGTGTGTTAATGAGTTTGAGAATCACTCTGAAAAGCAATATCGCTTCCTCAGACCAATTAAACTATGTATACTGTAAAAATATATTATAGAACATTGCCTTTTCTAACAATTCCTGTATTCTCAAGTTGTTTTGGATACAAAGTGGGGAGAAAATTTCAAATTTCATTTGTCAAAAGCTCATGTGCTTAATATCAAATTTTGCTTGTAAGCTATCCTTGAACGGACATTGTTGCTCCAGATTAATTCAGATTTAGGACTATACATGGTTTCAGCTTTAACGGGCTATAACTTTCAGGCGACGGTGGAACATGATGGGGGAAAGAGAAAATTTGGCAGCAGTTCAAATCTATTTTATCCTACTTTGCAGGAAAATAGACACAGTTGCTGAAAATGTTTTCTTTATTATTTCGATTTTAGCAAAGCTCTAAGACATCTCAAATTCATGAATAAACATTATCCAACATATTTATGTTGCATTAAAGCCCTTTTCTTGCTTCACAGTAAACTATTTATACAAATACATAATGTATTCTTTTCCCCTGCACACAACTTTCTTTTCATAGGTTTGAGTGTACATATAAGAAATGAATGTGCAAGTGCGGATTAAAATAGTAAACTCTCATTTAATCCTTTCTCCTTTCAAATTATACTACTAATACATTTCTACTTACAAAATTATGCCTAAATCTTAACATTGCACGCCTTAGTTGGCTGATGTATTGGTCGAAAAGCCACGAAGAAACTGATTTACATAATGTAGTCGTTTTTCAGTCACTATCCAAACTTTTCTCATACAAGTTTGCTTCTCTCAGGCGAGAATAGGATTATATATTCGCCTGGGCTAGATTCATTCTGCTAACTCCACAAAACATCAACATAAAAAGGAAAAAAAAATCACTGCTTATTTTCCCCACATCTAAAGGCGTTATCACAAGTAAAATGCGATTGTGCTAACAGCGGTAAAATAACAAACTTCCTGTTCCTCAAAAGGGTGGCTCCAATATTTTTTTCCATTCTTTCTCCTAATGGACGTCAAAAGGCTTGCTTTTTAGGGGCAATGGATGGCAAAAATACATATTTATGTTAAGCTGCCTATCGTTTTAACCTGTACCCGGTAACGGCCACTACTCAAAAAGCTCCAGCTTTAATATGCAACTTTTTCACCGCCTACGCCTGCTGCTTTCTCTGACATATTCCCATGAAAACCAGATAGATATTTATGATACCATGGATCTCATTTCTTGTTGTATTGGAAGTTTGCAATCCTGTAATTTTCGGCAATACTTTCACAGAGTAATCGTAGACTCAGGCTCTATATCTCATAAGAATGGAAAACCATCACATAATTATATTTTGATAAATAGCTTTTCCAATATTTTTCCCTGACAGTTTCATATTGTCTCGTGTGTGTCAAGTCGTGCATGATTCTCCTTTTCCCTGGGAATATGAGACTCTGGCTGTTCACCTCCATCTTTTCTCATCTGCGGCCAAGTAATTTTCTCCGAGAAACGAGAAAGACACGACACCAAAGCAATTTTTATTCGTTTTTCAAGAAAGAAATGCCGTTGCTTTCGGGCTGCGCAAGGTGAGCATCGCCATGACAGCATCGAATCAAGACTAATAGGGAGTGTGAACAAAGAGTAGTATGGAGCCGCGAAGAAACACTAGACATGTCAGTGACCAATATATCATGGCAAATTTTGACAGGGATCATACGTTTCATCTCTTCCACTGAGCTAAGATAAACTTTTACCTCTAGAGATTGCATACTGTGTTAGATTCTAATACGTTTTGGTAACAGAAGTGGCTCCAAGTCATATTGTAACAAAATGAACATTTTGTGTTATGCAACCATTTTCCGACACCTTTTTATAGCTGTACTGTAGCTTTTTTCTCGTAATATTAAGTTTCCTCATATTATTCCCTTTGCTCATAGCTTACTTAATATATATTTTATGAAACTATCCATACGCGAATCAACTTTGATATGTTGCATGTGCGCTAACTCTGAATAAATCATGACATAGAAAAAAAATCTCTTTTCGCGTGACATCCTGCATTTCCTTCTCATCCTATGTGTAGCTCTATTGAATTCGCTCAGGGTAGTGGAATGTAGACAGATGTTGTAATGTATAGTTCAAATCATGGGTTTGCTTGGTGCTGAACAGACTATTTTGGTTTTAATCTTGTCCATACGCAATCTACTAGCTAGCTCGCATTTATAGTTGGAAAAGAGAAAAAAAACTAATCTATCGATAAGACTATTACATCAGATACAATTACACGCGAAAAAGGTTTGACATGGAAAATAACTAAATTAGCGAGCATTGCCTGATATTGAATCCAAAGAATGTGAGTAATTTGAGCAGAGCTAGTTTTGCTGATATAGATGCTTTAGAAAAAAAACAATATGATCATTCTATACTGTTTTCTATAAAAGTGAAGACAAAATGCTAATCACACTGGGATTAGTCTTTGTGTTCTCTTCATTGAACGGAATTCAAACGGACTACGTGGAAAGCCAGGATGTTTGCCCAAAGAGCCCACTATATTGCCAAATGTACCACGCAAAATAAGTTTATAAATTAGAACACGAGAAAGAACATGCCATTTTTATTTCTAAATAGCACAAAAAAGGATACATTGATCAAGTCGGGAAGAAAGATACGTTTATATACTACTACGAAGGTCTCATTTGCGGTAGGGAACATTTTTTTGTACTTTTTTTATTTAATCCTAGATGCAAGCATATAAAGACATTTTTATGTGCCTAACATGGCTCGCATTCTTGTACGGCTTTTCATCACATACCTAGTTCAGCAATAAACCTCAAACTTGGAAATAGAGCTGATATTTTTTTACCACTTGCGAGGGAAGCAATTTGTCCGACCGCAATCAAGCCAACTTTTATTCCCAGTTTAGTTCTTTTCGGGCAATAAAATGGAATATTTGCTCTCATTATTTCACCCTCCATTTTGCTGAGAGAAAAAACACAAGCACAAAAGAACCTCAAGAGAGAACTGTGTCTGCCTCCAAACACACTATCTCTATTCACACTTTTTAGCACCATTTTTTCATGTGCCTTCATAAAAAACCTACCCTGTTAACTGATAAAAAGGACTTATGAGTTTTGGCTTTTTAGTATCGGATACTTTAGAGAAACAGTTCTGTTTTACGGTGATACATAACAAACTTTGTTAATATTCTTATATGTAGGGCCAAAGCTAAAATAGATACATTTGGAAAAGATAGCTGTACCTTCAAAAAAAACCAACCTGTACGTGTACATCGTCATAAGAATTTACTTTAGGGACTGTCCAAAAATATTCCTCGTACGATGCAAAAGGCCTTCCCAGCAAAACCGCTGCTAATAGAAGCCGTTTCTCCCGCATTTAGAAAATAACAAGCAACACATTTGAAGCAAAACGTGGAAATTCTTTCCTCCACAATCAATCTTTTAATGTTCTCGAGTATGACAACGTCTTTAGTGGTTATTGCTAAATGCGCTTGACATGAAAAGAGGGAAAAGAGAGAAAACAAGCAATTTCCCAAACAGCCGAGGCAAGGCAATACACTCAAAGCTTGAGAGAAAGTCACTTGGCGCTCTTTCATAAAAATTGTTTTCATGATAAATGTTCTCGGTTTTGCTAATTTCCACGTACCGCACACCACATACATTTCTCTGCTCCAACTAAAATTCCCAGAATGAAATCGAGGAGAAAGGATTTTATAGTAAAGAGCAAGAGCATACGCGTCTAGACTAAAGCAAAAACCGCACACAACAACAATTGCTCTGGGTGTGGAGTTTCTTACCGAGAGAACAAAGAGTGTAACATGAAGCAATAAATCTTTTAGTCTATCTGAATACACCAAACATTACATGATTTTTTTTTCTGTTTTTGATTCAATACAGCACACAGGATACAAAACCTCACGTTCTGAAGAGGATGCTGTCTAGTGGGAAAGGAAAGCAAATAGAACAAGTACTCGATGTTCAAGAGGAATCTTCATTTTTGCGGAGAAAATACGTTTCAGCCATATCGTGTATTTTGCTCTTACAATAAGCATATGGTGAAAGTATATATAGAAAGCTGGCGTTACACTTCCAAAACCGGTTTGGCTACTTTTGCTAAAAGACGAAGCGAAACGGAAAGCTGGTTGAGCCAAAAGACAACGTTTCATTGAGGACGAAGAGCGTACTATTCTTCGCAAGTGGATACAAACAAATTCATCATCAAAAGAGAGAAAGTTTTCGGATACAGATACGGTTTTGACATGTATTCTTTTGAGGAGCAACTGTTGGAAGTAGAGAAAACTGCCACTTTCCTCAAGTGAAGGCTATTTTGTACTTGTGACACATCTCAGTGCTTTCTCATATCATTCTTTGTCTCTCACGTCGCCAAAGCCATCTTTTCCTCCCAGCAGACCAATATAACAAGATCACCGGCTTGAGTACACCACCTAGTTGGGTTTCGGCTGGAAAACTTGTTAATGCATGTTTACAAATAGTTCTCCACTGATCTAACCCTCTTGGATAAAGTGGACTTACGAACGACGAAAATAACAAAATACACACTGACCACGTTTCACTTTTTTCTCTCTCAGTGACTTACACGCTCACGCTCATACCAAAAACCAGCAAGACAATGCTTCATTTCAAGTGGGCCTGTGAAGGAAGGAGAAAGGAGAGAGGAAAATGAAAGCAAGTTAAAATGATGAATGCTGTCGTCCGTAAGTAAAAAATTGTACATGCGCTACCGACTCCTGGCGAAGTCTTACTTTATATGAGGAAACATATGTGCATACCTACAGACGAGAAATTGTGGTGACCTCCTTGAGTCGTTAAAATTATGCCCTCAGGATGAACATACGAACTATTGCAGTAATATTATCCGGAATGTTCGGATTCCGCTACCGCTCCCTTTCATATTTCACCCTGCTTGCTCTCGTGTCCGTCATTGGACTTGCTACGCTCAACTTGTACCATATGGAAAGCGTCAGGAGCACGTGGACACCCATTTCCGCAAACTGTAAGTTTTTTCGCTGTTGTAATAAATTTCTTGTCTTTTTCGCCAAGCACTAGTTTTTGCATCGTCAAGTAGAAAATGGCTTTCATTTATTATTAAGTTAATAGACTTTCCAGACCAGGAATATGGGAATGGATGAGGGCAAAGTATAAATCGGGATTAGACAGTTTTGCATTTGAACATTTGTCCTTCTCTTTATTCCTCTCTCTGAATAATCTCAAGCTATGACATCTGACGGGCCAGGAGGAGCACAAGTCGTTACCGGTTGCGAAGAGGTCCCACTCTGGCAACATCAGTTGCACCATCGAGCCAGCCTCCCTCCAACTCTAGGTTACAAAAGCAAGCTGAAAAAATTCCTCGCCATTGGCATTTCCAGTGTGTACCGCGAAGAGCAATACCTGCAACAGACCCTCAAGTCACTGATAAGTGAGTCGGATCCTGAGGAGAGACGAGATGCCGTTATAGTAATTTATCTGGCGGACACAGATCAAGAGAAAAAGTAAGACGTTTTCCCCGTTACATTACACACATATACACGTCCAAAAATGGATTTTCGCTCATGAGAAAACTCATAAATCAGCAGTTCTCCTACTGATCTAACAAAAAAACATACTCTTATAACTGACAGGACAAACCATATAGTATACTCTTCATAAAGAATCCGATTCAATATTCCTTATCGTAGTTTCGTAATAAACGAATGCAACCGTAAACTAGCCGGTTTGTTCATTCCCCGCTCAAACGGGAGAAAGTGAGAGAGAGAGAGAGAGAGAGAGAGAATTGTGAAACAGTAACGGTGAAAGTAATGGAATGACTTCAACAAGTCTCCAGCCTCTCTCACTCTATTTCCTTCGCCCTTTTTTTATTACCACTCACTTCCGCTTTTGTGTGGAGTGTTGAAACCAAAACCTATACCGATTGCCACAAGTTCTCTTCTTTTTTTTTAACTTTTTCTCTCATTTTTCTTCACATCATAAGCTATAAACAGGATTTTTTTTTGTATAGGTGATATTTTTGTTGTGGAGGGACATGTTTATGGGTAATGGATTCGTCTATAAACCACTTTTTTTTTTCTTTTCACTTCCTGCGCAATGAATTGTAGAGAAAAACAGACTAAGACTGATTAAGCGAGATTTCCAAACCCATTTGGATTCCGGTTTCTTCCAAGTGATTCAGTCAGGACCTGAGATTTACCCACCCATGGATTTCGCTCTGACCAAGAGAACTTTTAATGATTCCGTTGGCCGAGTGCTCTGGCGAGCCAAACAAGTTATTGACTTTGCCTTCTTGTTTACCTACGCGAAGACACTGTCAGATTACTACTTGGTAATTGAGGACGACATCATTTCTTCCACACAGTATATAACAGCAATCAAAGACTTTATTGCTTCTCGGGGGACTCACCACTGGATTGCACTCCAGTTCAGTGGATTCCTAGGCATTGGTCTGCTCTTTCGCAGTGCAGACCTTAATAATCTCATTAAGCTGCTTATCATGTTTCATCAGGATCAGCCAGTGGACATGCTCATGCGTCAATATCTATTGATTCAGGCAAGATCTACTATTTCAATATGTACATGTAGAAAGGCATTTTCTTTTCCATTTTTCTCTTTTATCGCCTAATCATTAACCTTTATTTTCATCTCCTTTTTCGGATTGAAACCGTTACGAATTTAGAAAAGCCTATTATGAAAAAAATAGAACGTAATTTCCGGAGATTTTCCTTTCTACGTAGGTTCCTGAAGACAACATGGTGGCTCGTCGTATCCCCTCCATTTTCCAGCACATCGGCTGGAAATCCACACTGCCGAACAAAATTCAAAAACTGAAAGACAGTACGTTCGACATCGCCAAGAGACGGTTCAAGAATCACAATCCAAGTGCGGATATCATAACGACGATGAAAGTCTACAACGACTTCATACCCGAGTACGCGTACAGAGCTGCGCCAGGATTCTTTTGGGGAATTACTCGACCTAATGACACGTACGACATTATATTTCCAAAGCCCTTGAGCCTGTCACGTGTCGTCTTTTTGACTGGAGTGCCGACCACCAAGCACAAGCAGAAGCTCATGAAGGACTACATCCAAGACGGGGATCTTATGGTGAGCAACAAATTTGACAAAGTTGCTCCCAACAACAGTGCCATTTGTGATAGCTTTTTGAGTTTAAAAAAGTTTAAAGACGGAGAAATGGACTTTGAAAAGAAAGAGGTGGCCGGAATGAGTAACGTTTTAGAGAGGCTCAAATCAGTTCAATGTATTCGTGTCAAAATCGGACCTAATCAAAAGTCATGGGTGATTGTCCGGGAAATTCAGGTCTTTACTGAGAAAGTGTAAAACCGCGAGCGACAAAAACTGATTCAGATAATAATAATGATAATGGCGAACAAAATAAATGTGAAACTTTGCTTGAACAATCTGACATTATTTTTATTCTTTTTATCCAAGAGAATGGTAAATTTTGAGTGTGGAGTATTTCAGTCTTGAAATCCGACACAGAGGAGGGCTTTCAAAAGTATGAGAAATATAATACCTATATAAAAAAGAAGAAAAAAAACTATCATTTCCCTATACAAATCGTTCGAGCGAACGAAATAAAAATCTTTTTACCATATCTCCATCTCTTTAAGGATATGCAAAATTTACAATATACTTTGTACTTACATATTTAAATAAGGTGAAAACATTGTTTTTTATTTTCTGTGATAAAAAGTTAAATAGCGCATAAAAATCAACTAAAACTGGTCGTTTTTCTGTATCTATTTTATTCTGTAAATGATCGTGTAAAATATTTCTGAAACAGTTTGAAACACAATAAAGCAGTTTTTTTAACGGCGAAAATCGTAAAGTAATGGGCAAATATACAGGTACACTTAAAAAAGCGAAAAAAAAATCGTTCGTTGGGATAGATTCTTGCTGGATTTTATAGATCGTCATGTCGTGGACTCCTTCGTCGCGTATAAATAGGCACTGGTTGAGGAAGATCTGGAGGAAACGGGTAACTATCGTATTCTTGAGCAAGAAAGTGGTACCTGGAACGGAGCAAGTGAGCGCTAGCTTTGGGTTGCCGTTCTCGGGTAAAAATTCCTTTTCTGTTGCCAACAATCCTGGTAATACCTGTATACATTCACAACAAAGCGTGACGAATGGAGAAAAAAAACTCGACTCCTCTCGGGTACATGATAATGCATCTGTTGATATTATTTTGTACCTTGAGCTGTCATGAAATCAGCAAAATTCCAGATCATCTCGCCAATAAAACTGGTACTCGTTCGAAGCTCAATCGAACGCTTTGAAATGCTCTCGTAAAAACTCCAATTGGTATTCCTCCGTGAAGACGAAATCGGGACTAGAATGTAAACCAGCTACTGTGTCTGCACCATACTCGGCTACCATGATTGGCCGCTTGAATTTGTTGATCCAATTGTGCACGTCTTGAACCAAGGATGCTGTAATAACTTCAGTATGGCCTATTCGCATTCAAAGATAGCTCAAGTGAATTTTTAAAAAAAACTTTCCTTATTAAACGTTTACAAAAAAAATGTTTTAGAAATCATACCTGCATCGGAATACCATGAGTAATATCTGTTTATGCAGATGATGTCAGCATACCCCGCCTAAATATCAATCAATATCTATTGCATATAAATCAATCAAAAAACTGTTTTGTGCATATAATTTCGAAATGTAATGTTATCAGCAAGGTAAAGCGTAAATGCATCAGTGTTTTTAGTTGTATTGGGTGAGACATTTTGTTATTTTGTTTTTTTTAAACGTGCAATTTTAAAAAGCAAAGTATTTACTGCTTTTTCGACGCTGTACTCTTGGGCAACCACTATTGAAATAGGCCGGGATTTCTCAAGCTCACGCATTAAAGCAAATATGTCTCTGTGAAAAGGAAAAGAATGCCCAAAATGTAGAAAAATATTATACACGTACGGCTTTATCATCACTATAGCCAGTGTTAAACACAGCAGTAATTGGTCGATGACTGTCCAAACTCTTGGCTAAATCAAAAACTTCCCTAAAATTATATCAATAATGTGTAGTTTGTTTTGTATATAAAATCACACAAACAAGAAAAAACTGGAACTAGCCAGTTTCACGTATTTCCATAGATTATAGCAACAAGTTTTTCGTTGTGAAAATCCTCACGCATAAAAAATACTCTTATCATAACCATGGAGAAAACTTACTTAAAGTATGGTCCAGCAGCTGCTTCGTTGCTTCTTGGCTCATTGCTTACAGACCACATCACAACGCTCGCTCTATTCTTATCTCGTTGTACTAGTTCGCGTAATTGTTGTTTATGGTTTTCCAATAATTTATTGCCAAAGCCGCTGTGTGTGACCGACGAAAAGTTTTTGGGTTCAAGGATTTCAATTTAAAATTCAGGAAAGACAGGTTTTCAAAACCATTTTTTTTTCGGGTAGATGTTTCAAATAATTTAAATTCATACTAACCCAATGGAAACTGCACTTATTTCGTCAATGATCACAATGCCGAGCTCGTCGCACACATCCATGATTTCCTCTGAGTAGGGGTAATGTGATGTTCTGTACGAGTTTCCTCCAGTCCATTTAATAAGATTATGGTCCTTGACAATCATTACGTTATCTATTCCTCTTCCCCGAACCTAAACCATTAGAAGAGCATTACTTGTGACAGTCAAACACTCTTTTTGGAACAAAATGGTACAAAAATTGCTCCTTTTTTTACATCGAAATCCTCATGTCTTCCAAATCCTCTAAAATAAAATGGCTTCCCATTTATGGAAAAGCTTGAGTTATCCCAACGTAGGTTCCTAATACCCACTTTCAACCGGTACACGTCGACATCATCCTTGACAGTATTTTGAAGGGATACCTACACGAGAGAGTATCAGTCGACAGATGTCATTTTCCCACTCGGATTAAATTCCCAAATCTTTTTATATCTACGCTAAAGCTTTAATACAATTTTTGTTTGCGAAAAGTAAAGTCTTCTATTTTTGTTAGCATTTTCTAACCACTAGAGTATACAGATATCCAGCATCTTCATCTCGCTTCACCATGCTGAAAGGCCACCATAAAGTGGCATTTGGTACGGCCAAGTAACCAATTCCTCCTGTACCTGAGGCCACAGTACGACCAGATTTATCCTCCAGTCTTACTCCAATGCTGAGATCGTCATGAAGCACGCTCGGGGAGGCAGCCCAGCTCACATCATTGTTTAGCTGAATTAGGTTCGCTCTAATTGTCTCGATGACGTAGAGCACCATTCCTGCAATATCCACGTTTTAATTAACTCTCTGAGCAAATAAGATACAAGAATAAAGCACACATTGCCAACTCATCCCTGTCCGCTTGGATTGGTGTCACATCAGGTAAATATTGAAAATGTAAATTAATTGGAACAAAGCGTAGATCCCCAAAGTGCATTCCCATGTTTTTTTGAAAGTTATGCTCATTCATGAGTGTGACACACACACTTGTCACACTTGAATGATTACCCAACAACAAAAATTGGATCTGGGCTTGGGCATATTATAATGCTTACCGGTGCCATCAGGTTGAACTGTTGTTGTGATTGAAATGTCATCGATGTAACTCACTGGTGTGGTAAACAAATAAACAGGTCGATGAATCCCAGCGTAGTTGAAAAAGTCAAAATTGTAATTTTGCGTGAAGTAACCAGGCGGGTATCTAGATATCCATTTGGTGACACATGACAAACAATACATTTTACTTGCAGAATTGTATTATATTATGATTTACATGCACACATAGGTATGAAAATACTTGTTTTTAGATATACGGGCATTTTCATAGCAGGCTAGAAAAATATTTGAAACTGGTATGTGTTTTTTAAATACCTTTTAGCATTAGGCCTGAAAATAGTGCCTTGAGGTACAGTTTCATCGCTAAGCGTATTGTTGATGGCAACTGTCAATCTGTTTGGCTTTTGAGCAGAGAGATTGGCTCCGTCCAGCTCTGCTACAAACGGCAAGTGTCCACCAGCATGTTCTGCTACTTTTACACCGTTAACCCACTGTCAAACAGGACAACATGACGTTTGGAGGAGGTGAGATGGAACACGCAAAACCCATCAATTAAGCGAAAGCCCGAGTCATAATTACAGCCGAAAAAATAACTTTACTCACCACAACTGCATGATAATTAACTCCACCAAACCGTAAACTGATTCTCTGTTGTGACAACCACTGTTTTGGAACCCAAAACTCCCTGTCATACCAAACCCAACCGACATGATCTCGTATAGTTTTGTTCTGAGTTATGTCATTATAGCTTGAGGGAACCGGCATCATCATTACCTCCCCTGTCTACAAAAAAACACAAACATATAAAGAGAACATAAAGAGAATCCCATACAAAAAAGAATCCGACTTTCCAAGTTTCCTTTCCATTTTTTCCATGAAAATGACATCCCGTGATTAAATTTAATAGGAAAGCTATTCCAGAGAGTGTATCATCTTACTTGAGCTAACGGCCGGCTGAACCACTCCTCCCTGAAGCCCAACTCGGGATCATTACGCGGAGCTAGTCTAAAACTCCATATTCCATCGAGCGACTTTCGCTCTCTTGTCTCAGACTCTTGCGGAAACAAAATCCCCTTTGCATCCGCCCGACTAACGCTGAGCAAGCCGAGCAGACACACAATCCCACCAGAAAACTTGGTTACTCTAACGATCCTCCTCATTTTCCCAGAGTTCATCAGACACAACTTTTTTGTGCAAATGTCCCGCTTTGCTTTCTCCCTTCGAAATGACTTCCATAAACTGAAATGACACTTTTAATTGCTCGTTAGAATGACCCACAGCCTGGTCATTTGCTGGCCAAGTACTAATCTAGCAGGCCATTATTCTAATGAGATCAGAAACAAATTCACTCCGAGATTTATCTCCGAAAATAACAATAAAAAAACCAAATCTGATATTAGAACCAACAACGTTCATTGACAAAGTCAACGAGCCAGTGACTCGTAAAAGTTACTCGCGACAAAGCCCACGAATCCCATCGTATTTATACATCTTGCATGAAAAAACTTGTCTCTCGCAAAAAAAAGCTAAAATTTGTTTTGGATAGTTCTCCGCTTGAATACGCCTCAATCTCTTGTGTCCAAATTGACAACGATAGTAAAAGTTGACTTAGCCTTTATTTTGTATATCTGTGTGTGCATTACCCACATACATATTTATACTAATTTTTTGTTCTTACAAATAAGCAGCTTAAAAAAAAAAAGCTCCATGAACTCATCTTCACAAACCAAAAAAAAGTATCCTGCCATTCAAAAGTAGTATTATTTTTACATCGTTTACGGGAACGCATCTCTTATGCATCTCAGTTGAGTTAGTAGCATATAGCAATCATAATCATTATCTTGTGTGTCCAACTAAACCACTTTTTTTTCTTTGACGTGCATTAAAATTCATCCCAAACTGTGCTCATGACTAGTGGCAATGATAATTTCATTATGGCTATTTACGCGTACACATTCGTTGTGGGGAGGAGCTGTCGTTTTTGTCTCGTAGAATGATAATTTTTTTTGTGTTGTTGTTGGGGTTGTTGAATGGATTTTGTTGGGCTATTTTTTTTCTATGTAGAGATGAGCACCAGACCCGATTAGGTGCTTGCCGCCACACTCGGCGGAGTAGATTTAATTACATTATTATTCTGTTAAAATGAAAGTAAAATTTTTGATAAAGAGGGGATAAAAATGTTGGTGGAGAAAAGAGATATCAATATCAGTGTGTGTTTGAGCAAGTTTATTTTGTATGGTTTGGTTAATGGCAGTAGGTCTAGAAATAAAAAGAATGATGATGAGATTTGTGTGTGTGAATCCTTTACTAAAACAATGAACAGATAAAATTAATTCACTTTTTTTTGTCTGTGCGTACGGCTGGTGCATAATTCAAGAGAATTTAACCCTTTTTATAGTTGCACTTCTGGTTTATGTCATCCTTTATTTAGCTAACGGAATTAATTTGAGCAATTTATGGCTGCAGAAGGGTCAGAAAAATTGTTTGGGACTATTTCATATTTAGAAAAATCTTATTTGCAAAAAAATATGAGTTATGACTGTTTTTTTTTTAGTTTCAAATTGTGAGCAGGGGTAAACCGGAAAGGAGGAAGCTGACAAAGAGCTTAGCACAAATACAGACAACAATTAAAACGTTGGGAAAGTAGAGTAAAAATGAATGTAAAAACTGCTTGATAACAGTTGTTAACAAGTTAATTGTTCTTATTAAAAACATTACCTGTGTGATAGTGGCGGGGAGGCTTAATGGGCTTTTCAGGTTGCTATCCGGAATGATCTCGACTAATCTGCACTATGATTATCTGCCAGAAACTAGCTAATTTTAATGGTTATCATCATCATTTGTATTCGAGAGATGATGCGCGTGTGTTCTAAACACAAAACCGTTATCGAATTGTCGCTCGTCAGGTTTCCTTTTTGTCCTCGTAATTGTTAGACTAATCTAGGCTGTTTGGTTGGATAATAAAAAATACAAAAATATGAGTTTTATATCAACCTTTTTTTCACTCTTCGCGTTCTCGGTTCAAGCTAATTTAAAACATGCCAATTTCATCGATGATTCATCGAATTGTTGACGAAACCTTTTCCTAAACGTCTCCTCCTTCTTTAAAGCATTTAAAAATATTGGTCTGGTCTGATTTCAATTGAAAAGGTATTAATTGGCTTGAATGAGTTGAGAAAAAGTTTGATGGGATTTTGACGTGTGGCTCTACGCAGTCTGGTTCAGGTAGAACTATTTGCATATTTTACAAGATTTATAGCTGGTTTCATCTTTGAGCACAATAATTTAAACGTTACGAACGAAAAACAACAACTAAACAAAATACTGAAAACTTGCATTGATTTTCTAGAGGGAAATTGGAAAGTAAAATATGTATTTAATATGTTTCGACTATCTGGTGTTGTAGAAGCATTGCCAGAATTTTTGAAAATCTGAATCGAAAAAATAAATCGTTTCCGAACTTCCTAATTTTTCAATCCTCTCAACAACATCATGATGACGACACAGTGAATCCAGGTAAGTTTCCCTGTGAGGGAGGGGTTATAATTGCTTTATTTGCGTTGCCCTCAAAAGAATTTCATTTTCATTTCTTTTGAGGGACACATTTATTTTGCCCTGTTTCGTATATGATTGTCTAATGGAAGACAATGGGAGATCTATGACTTAATTCATTCCACCCTCCATTGCAACATTCGCATTAGAACTGGAAGCACAAGACGCATTCATGATTTGTGCTCCATCAATGGCGATTTATATTCCACAATGTGTAAAAAATGTTGTGCTATATGTCTCCATTTGCAAATGAAGTTTTAACTAATTAAAATATTTTCTGATTAGGAATTTATTAGACATTGCAGAATGCAATAGGCTTCTAAGAGCCGAATGTACAAATTTGCAGCAAATTTGAACAAGCTTGTGACATCGATAAAAGGTGCATCCTTTGTTCGATTGAGCTGAAATTTTAAAATC